>APFE030433576.1:179457-299431 GCA_000404065.3 Pinus taeda | reverse complement strand
GTATGCAGGTAATTTCTGTATGGGTTTAAAACCTATAGTTGTCCAAGGGGAAAGCCTAACGAAAAGTGCATTTAGCACTGGGATGCGAGATTTTCATTAACAAAGGAAATAAGGTCCCTTGCATAGCTATCAAAAGCCTTAGCACCCAAAGGGCTCAGCCCTTAGTTCCATCCCCCAATCATATGCAATAAGTTACAAAATGGGTTGAAGGTATAGGGGCTAAGGGGGAGATAAAAAATTCACTCATGTTTGTTTGTTTTAAATAATTTAGAGGCATGTGGCTTGGTACATTGATAGCATTATATAGAGATTTAAATGGGTAGATGGGCTAGTAGCTATGATAGTTAATTGAGTATGGCATGTTACAGGCTCAATTCTTTTCTATGTAGAGGGATGGGGCCCCATGCCATGCCATTAAGTCCTCCATAAGTCGGTGCCAAAAGTATTCAAAGGAGAGTTCACAGAAGCCAGCACATGCAATAGTAAACCACCTCAACAAAAGAGAGAAGCATGAAAACAGCAGGGACGTGGCTCCACCCAAGGCCTCCAATGAAGTAGCAAGGGGACACCTCCTCCTTCCTCTCTCGACTTTCTTTCTCTAAGCATTTATTTTTGTATTTTTCGAAAAAGGGATTTGATCCCTTTTGTAATATTTTAGGTAGGTGGTAGTAGAGCCTTATAAAGGTTGACATAGATAGTCTAGCATGACAGTTGGGGCTCAGGCTGAGATATTTTGATTGTAATTCAAAGATTTCCCCCTCTTCTTATAAATAAGGTGATGAAACATAATACAAGGGTTCCAGAATTTCTCACCCGTGAGGGTTGAACTCTGTGATTCCATTTTGGTTCTAATTTGATTGTTCATGGGGATTTCGCTGATATCATTGCTGAGTGTATGGACTTGTAATTAGACCCTTTAAGTTAAATAGTATTTTTTTAGTTGATTCTTAACATGATTAATTTGCAATAAGTTTTCCCCTTTTGTAACCTCATTTCATAAGTTGTTTTTTCTTCTGTGAAATAATGTAACGAGATTGTTGGTTTCTCCTTGGTTCATGGATTTACCCTGGCTACTAAATAGAGAATAGTGCCTGTGTGTATTACATATTTACTTGTCTTTTTAATATCATGCAGTACCTATATGAGCACAGCCTTTCTCGCACTATTTCGTGATATAGGTACCCATGTCATAAGATTGAAACCTCAATAAGTTCTTCATTATTTCTATCAGTCCATCTCCTCCCTCTTTCATGTTTCTATTAAAAAACTGTGTTTTAAGATTCTATGATATTTATAGCCCTATCAATCAAATTCCACTTCTATTGGAACACTATTGTTTAGAATTATGTTTTTTACATCCCTATGCATCTATTTCCCTCCTTCCTTTCCTCCTCTCCATCATTCCTATGACTTCAGTTTTAAGTTGTCCCATTTCCTTGTGTTGGCAACTAGAAGAAGAAACCATTTCTCTTTGAGATTTCCCCATACACCCCCAACATTTGAATCAATGAGTTGGCTTGAATCTACCTCTTTGAAAGCTAATTGAACCAAGCTCCTCCTGTTACCTTTTATGTAAAAATCGGAGTGCCACAAACCCCTCACATATAACATTACAAGTACTCCTCTATTTAGGATGTTCTCACACTATTTCATGATAGAGGTACCCACGTCATAGGCTTGAAACCTCAATAAGTTCCCCATTGTTTCTATTAGTCCATCTCCTCCCTCTTTCATATTTCTATTAAAAAACCGTGGTTTAGGATTCTGTGTTATTTACAGCCCTATCCATCAGATTCCGCTTCTATTAGAACATTATTGTTTAGGATTATGTTTTTTACATCCTTATGCATCTATTTCCCTCCTTCCTTTCCTCCTCTCCATCATTCCTACGACTTCAACTTTAAGTAGTCCCATTTCTGTGTGTCGAAAACCAGAAGCAGAAACCATTTCTCTTTGAGATTTCCCCATACACCCCCAACATTTGGATCAATGAGTTGGTTTGAATCTACCTATTTGAAAGCTAATTGAACCAAGCTCCTCCTATTACCTTTTATGTGACAATTGGAGTGCCATAAACCCCTCACATATAACCTTACAAGCACTCCTCTATTCAGGATGTCCTAAGAATTGGTCTACAATCAATCCATAGGCTGTCTCTAGGGAGATTTCCTTGCCTCCTATTGCACTTGTGCTACATGTGCAAGATTTAGCCACTAAATTTTCTAGCATCGTTGCCAGTGAATGGATTAGAATATTTTTACCTAGGTATGAAAAAGTGTTACATTTCCCTTCTTAGGTGAGCCAGGGAAGTGTGCGTTAAAGATCTCTCACCTTGGTGACTTCACTGTCAAATTTTATGGTAAACATCCTAGCGACTCCACTGTCTTAATATAAATTTTAAACCATATGGCTAATGCATTTGTCAAGAAACTGAAGAGACGATGGAAGAGAAGGTTAGGTTAATAAATAACTCCTTATATACACGGATGGAACCAGAGTTAGAGAATAGAGGCCTTCAATGATAGTATTCCTCTTCCTCTAACAAAGAACAAGAAGCTAGGACACATGAAGAGGAGTAATATGATTTTCATATAATGCTAAATGATGATGAGATGGATGATTTCTGCAGGCATTTCTCTGATTTCAGGATGGCTCTATTTCCCATGGGAATTGTTCTTCAGCTATCCAGAAATACATCAATGGGACACAACCAAAACGAAGGCACTTCCCTTGTGGAGCCGTCTAGGCTAGTTGATAAGGGAAGGAGACTTCTAGATACAAATGGAATTAAACCCAAAGTCAAAGTCCTCAAAGAAGAGAAGTCACCCCCCCTTCCTGGCTCATCTTTGAAGAAGCAAAAGAGCCAAGTGGAGTTTGCTGCTACCATGACCAAAAAGACATGAGTCAGCAGATGGTATGTGAACAAGAGGTTGCTTCAAAAATTCCTTTTCTATTCTAGGACCATGTGGCTAAGTACATAAAAATATTCTTCAGACAACACTAGAGGTCATTTCATGAGAATGTATCAGGTTCCATATTTGCATATTTTTCATGTGGTTCTAATTTTTATTTTTCAATAGTATGAAGGCATGTGATTCAGTACTCTTATGTTGGCCTAGTTCTATTGGAGAGTTGAACATACTTAGTTGAATTAAGTATTGTGCATAAGTAATATTTTAGATAAATAAGCTCACCAGCTAAGCTTCTACCTTTCAGTTGTTAGAAGTTTTATGTCTGCGTTCTACATTAAGGAGGAAAGTCCCATGGAGATTTTTTTGATTACAAAGGTTCATTTAATACTAACTTCATGCCCAATAGTGAAGGAGGATAGTCTATAGGTTCTCAGCACCTTGAAAGTGAGGCACTATCCCTAGTAGGATCTAATGTTGTCACTCATTGCTTCATATGTCATTAGTTGCTTCAAAAACCAAATAACCATGTTGTTTGATGCCAAATTCTAAGCAACAAAAGCTATCAAAACTAGATGGGGCCCTCTCCATGTTATAATGCTCAGAAATAGCTTGCCGCCTATATGGATAAGTGCAAACAAAGGGCTCCTGGATTGAAAGTTAAACCCTATTGAAGAATTCCTTTGAAAAACTCATAAAACAAGGAAAATGGCTAAGTATGGAGAAAAACTGCAATCGGGACCCGAGAGGCTCATCACATATCGCATATCAATAGTCGGCAGGTCACAACATAGATTTTATTAGTGATCAGCTATCGGCAAGGTCCCAGGGAAGATACTTATGATTATTGATGGGTTTCAGGGTTGATCGCCAATATTGGCGATCACAGGTGCAAAAGGGTGCACACCAACATAGGGCTAGAACCATTGTCGAACGTCGATATCGCAAGGATCACCAAAGAACTAGACCTTAGTGTTAAATCAATGAGGGGGGACCAAAATCCAATTAACAAAGGAAATTGAAGGAAAAATAGTAGTGGGTGGTCCCCTTTCTCTCTCCTCCACATGGCAGTACAACACAACGCATATTGGTGATTGGCAGGACCAGCGAATAACATATTTTCAATGGTGAAGCAAAGGGCTTACTCTTCAAAATATGTCGCGATGTTGTGATTTTGTGATTTAATACAAAATTGTTGGGAAGGCCGAGAAAACCAAATACAAAGGAAAAGCATGAAAAATAGGGTTGGGCAGGCCTTTTTCTCTCTCCTTAAAGGGGCCTCATGGCGACCTCAGATTGGTCCTCAGAGATGACATGGAAGCTAAAGTCATCAGTGATGTTGCACTACATAAGTTGACGTGGCGTGTGGACACGTGTCACTCAGTTTCAGCTTTTTCAGGGGTCAAATGGGGTCATTTCTGGGTGACACTTGTCACGACTCATGGGGTGGAACGTGGCAGTAATGACATCACCTATCGCAATTAGTGATTAGAGATCGCCTAATATAAATCTTTCTCTTCTGTCGAAATTCCTTGTCGGCTCCGATTGCAATAAGGAAAGGGGATTCTGGACATGATAAAGTATTGTGATCCATTTGATAAGGTTTTCATGTCTAGACCAATCATCCTATGCCATGGAAAAAGGGTAAATATCTGCTATCCATGTGTCATGATTGTGATGTCTTGGGTGGGCCCAATCCTGTGTATTGATGATCACATTTGTCCAGGGGGAAATCCAAATGAAAAGTGAATTTAGCATTGGGATGTGGGATTCCTATTAAGAAAGGAAATAAGGACCCCTACATAACTTTTGAAATCCTTAGTGTCCAAAGGGCTCAGCCCTTGGTTCCAGCCCCCAATCATATTCGAGAAGTTACAAAAGGGGCTAAAGGCATTAGGGCTAAGGGGGAGATAAAAAATTCCTTCCTAGTCATCTATTTTAAATAATTTAAAGTCCCGTGGCATGGTACACCAATAGCACTATACAGAGATTTAAATGGGTGGATGGGCCAGCAACTATGATAGTTAATGGAGCTGGAGTAGCTATAGAACAATGTACAGGGGACTTAGGAGGACTTAATGGCACAACATGGTGTCCCATCCCTCTACATAGAAAATGACTTAGCCTCTAACACGCCTCCATAAGTCAGTGCCAAAAGTAGTCAAAGGAGGGTTGAAAGAAGTTGGCTAATGTAGCAATAAACCACCTCAACAGCATAGAGAAGCATGACAATAGTAGTGGTGTGGCTTCACCCAAGGCCTCCACTGAAGAGGTAAGGGGGCACCTCTTCCTTCTTCTCTCAACTTTCTTTCTTTGAGCATTTATTTATGTATTTTTCTAGGAAAGGGATTTGATCCTTGTTGTAATATTTTAGGTAGGTGGTAGCAGAGCCTTACAGAGGCTAACAAAGCTAGTCTAGCATAACATCTAGGGCTTAGGCTCAGAAATTTTGATTGTAATTCAAAGTTTTCCCCCTCTTCTTATACATAGGGGATGAAACATAATACAAGGGTTCTGAAATTTCTCACCCGCGAGAGCTGAACTCTTTGACGCCATTTTTGTTCTCAAATTCTTGTTCATGGGGATTTCACTGATATCATTGCTAAGTGTATGGAATGGTTGTTGGACCCTCTTAGTTAAATGGTATTTTCATGTTGATTCCTAACATGATTATTTTGGCATAAGTTTTTCCCTTTTGTAACCTCATTGAATAAGTTTTTTTTCCTTCTCTGAAATAGTGTAATGAGATTGTTGGTTTCTCCTTGGTTCATGGATTTACCCTAGCTTCTAAATAGAGAATAGTGCCTATGTGTATTCCATATTTACTTGGTTTTTTAATGGCCTATAGTACCTATATAAGAACATCCTTTCTATTATTTGGTGATAGAGGTACCCATGTCATAGGCTTGAAACATAAATAAGTTCTCGGGTGTTTCTATCACTCCATCTCCTCCCTCTTTCATATTTCTATTGGAAAACCATGGTTTAGGATTCTGTGTTGTTTACAGCCCTATCCATCGGATTCCACTTTTGCTGGAACATTGTTGTTTAGGATTGTATTTGTTACAGCCCTATGAAACTATTTCCTTCCTTCCTTTCCTCCTCTCCATCATTCCTACAACTTCAACTTTAAGCTGTCTTATTTCCGTGTTAGCCACCAGAAGAAGAAACCATTTCTCTTTGATATTGGCTCATACACCCTGAACATTTGGATCCATGATTTGTTTTGAATATACCTCTTTGAAAGCTAACTGAACCAAGTCCCTGCTATTACCTTTTACGTGACAATTAAAGTGTCGCAAACCCCTCACATATAACATTAGAAGCAATCCTCTATTTAATATGTCCTTAGCACTAGTCTACAATCAATCCATAGGCTATCTCTAGGTAGCTTTCCTTGCCCTCTACTGCAGTTGTGCTGGGAGTGCAAGATTTAGCCCCAACATTGACCATGCCTCATCAAGGCATGCCTCTTCCATATAGATGTTTTTATCATGGCATCCCATATTAACTATGAGTTTATATGGTTTTCTACCATATCATCGAGAGTGTGAAGCAATGACCAAAGGGATAGATTAGATTAGACTTTGAATGCAAAGATAACGTTTTCCAATTACCAACAATTGAACATTTTTTCTATTGGGGCGTTGTTAATTATTTTCCTTACTATTATATTAAAACTGATAATTAGATTTAATGATCATTATTTTGCTTATGGATGATATCATCTTTGGAAGTGACATGGATCAAATGGGTCAACAGTTCACAGTAGATATGCAAAAGGAGTTTGAGATGTTCAATTTGGGAAAATTTTCATTCTTCCTTTCATTACAAGTTTCTTAGTTAGACAAAGGTTTTTTTTATCTCTCCAACAAAATACCTTAAATAAATATTGAATAAATTTGGCATGGAATATTATGCTTTTGTTTACACACCTATGGTCATAGGGTGCAAGTTGAGAAAATATGATGAATCCCCTCATGAAAATCATACCATGTATATGTAATTATAAGAATCCTTCTATATATAGCATCATCAAAGCCTAATATAATATATGATATAGGATTGATTGCCATATTTTAATATATCCCCAAGGAGATCCATGTTAATGTAATGAAAATAATATTTAGATATATGAAGGGAACTTTTAACTATGGTTTATGGCATTTAATAATAAAGGAATTCACCCTAAAAACATATATAAATGTAGAATGGGTAAGATTTTTTGGGGAAAGTAAGAGAAAAGGTGGTGCATATTTATTTTTGGGTAACTATTTAGTATCAAAACTAAGTAAAAAGAAAAAATATATCTAATTATCTACAGCTAAAGATGTGTACATAGCATCAATAATGCATTTACAAGAATCCTATAATGTATTCTAAGACAAACTATATTGTTGTTAAATATAATTTCTTGAGAGACCAAGAATATGATTAAATTGTTAGGCTTGAATTTATTTCCACTAAAAAATAGATTGTACTTATATTTACCAAACCTCTTCCTAGGCAGCTATTTGAGTATCTAAGACAAAATTTGGGAGTGATATATCTCTTATCTCATTATTCTACATTGTATCAAGTATGGAAACTTCTCAACACATGTTAATATTTTTGAAAATGAGATACAAAATGTTGTACCTTAAGAAACCAATTTCCTAGCTGTGGAGAAATTGTTCTTAAGACATTAATGATTACTGTTTGTTGTCACTTATTTGTAACTTTATTTTTTGTTGTATTCTTAAATGAAGGACCTAGAAAACTTGTCTTTAACCCTTAATACATATGTGACCAGAAAATATCAGAATGCCATTTGTTGCTAGATATAAATGATGAATTAAGAAAGCTTGAAAGAGAAGTTTAAGATAATATGTTGCTTAACACAGAACCTAGTATCAATCACTTAGAAGAATTATGAAAATGAGAACTGAATCATCGACAATATGCTACTTGACACAGAAACTATTATCTATGACCCTTGGAGAAGTTAAAGATAATATGTTGCCTTACACAGAAATTATTATCTATAGCTTAGAAAGGAAGACAAAAACTTCAAGTATAGGAGTGCTCTTTTAAGGGATTTTAACTTTATCTACAAAAGAAAATAAAGACCTACAACTTCATTATTATACTTGAAATAAGAAAACATAAGATGGCACATGACAGAGAAGTTACAAAATTATACCCAACAATTCATGGAAACTTTTGATTCTTTCATTAATCAACAGCGATATTAGGAATACAGTGGCTTAGTCTCCAGGCTCTCCAAAATTCCAACAACCCCTTCTCTGTAAGTTTTCCTCCCTTAATACATTTGTGAAACAGTTGTTGATCTTTGAAACTATCAAACTACTAAGACTATTTCTCTAACTATCTGAAGTAAGAATTATTAAAAAATGTTACACAGAGGGTAAAGACATCTCAAAGAACATAAAATAACAGAAAATAATTGAACATAGAAGATGACAATGACTATTGGCTTTTTGGCTCTATTAATCAGCTCTTGAGTTCCTTTGTGGATGCTTTAATAATGCTTAATCCGCTTTAGCCGTAACGGACTATGTTTGACTTGTGTAAAGCTAGGATTACACATGTATCAAGTGCAATTCAATTGGAAAAAACACCAAGAAACTCGACCAACTGCCATTTCTTCAAATTTAGCTTTAACACTAATTTTTTCCTTTACACAGAAAAATTAATGCAAAGCACACAAAAGTGGAACTGAAGAAGAATTAACCCAGTTTAATAACTCCATCGGATCCACCCATTCAATGTTGCATTAACTTCCCATTACAAATCACAATCGGCCCATTTCAAATGATGTATCAACCCAATCTTTAACAATCTAAGACATGAAAAACCCGTGGGAGTTATTAAACGTAATACATAACAATATCGGTTTTGGAATCCCATCGCATATCACAATCGGTGAATGAACTAATAACATATATATAATACATTATGCGATATGACAGACCTGTCAAAATTATAAACATGATATATATATTTTCGGGTTCAACCATCACATATGCATAAAGCCTTATGTGATATCGCAGACCCACCGGGCTTATAACATGCAACATATATGTTTTCGGATCCGCCTATCAAAAATCGCAATTGGCGGAACCAACATCCATTGCTCTGCGGACCCGCAGAAGCAATAAATGTGATATATAATCTTTCGGGTCTGGACAAGGGTGATATCATATAACTGCTCATCACATTTGGGAATGGGCGATTCCTATGGTAATGACATAACTTCCTACTGCATCTTTGTGATTGTGATTAACCGCATCGCTTAACACACACACACACACAGATATATATCTATATTATATATATATATTTTATATATATCTATATATATATTATAATATATATATATATAATATATATATATATTGGTTATGGCTCCATATAACCATTTATAATATTATTTAACTTGGCCGCATGGGTATACCGGGGCTGATTCTTTTATACTTGTTCTTTTAGCGATTCCGTTATGCCATTATCACTTCTTCATCTTGCTTTTATCTTTTTTTTGAAATATTTTCAAGTGACTCTTGAATGAAAAATGAATACTACAGGCAGCAAAAATGCATGTTACAACACAGGAGAAGAACGATGAAATGGAAGGTTTGCATATTTTTCATAATTCATATAATCATAAGTGCTTCACTTGGTACACACTGGTATCCCTAATTGGTACTTGACCATTCATTGGTGTTTTTAAAATAGAAGGAGAGTTAATCGTAAAGGGAAGCATCATTTTAGGGGGAGCATAAATGAACAATCATACCAAACAATGGGTATCATACATACATATGGGTAAATAGTGTCAAAAACTTGATGGATGTCCCAGTGGAAGATATATATTTCTTTACCAATTGATATAAATCATTTGTAGACACAACTCTTTTCCATTTATTTCAAAGGGGGGGATTTACCTTAAACATTGGAGCTACGAGTAGATTGGTAGGAAAATTCTCAAATGTTAATGATTGTTAGAAATGACAAAGGGGGAGATTGCTCACAATTTTCATTAATGTCAATATTAAGAAGGAAAAATAATCAAAAGGAAGAAAGTTAAGATGGATAAGGAGGTAAAATGGTAAATTGGTACCATACTTCAATGAGTAAGTTATCTACCATTAAATGATAGAGAGATAACTTTCGATATGTAAATATTCATTCACATTGGGTTGATCAAGGAGTAATATCAAGAGGATATCACGTCGAAGATCAATATTGTTGAGAAGGATGATGACTGAGAACGTCAAGGGTGCCAAGCATCGAGAATGATGACGACCGAGAAGGCCAAGTGTGTCAACTAGTTAAAAGGCTATGAAGTTCATCCCCCCAATATGATGTTCTAAGATGGGTAGTCCAAGATGCCATGGACACTAGGTCCTAGGATGGATGATGTGGTAGCATGAAGCGTTGACATGTGCGACTAATTTTTGGGTGGAAGATTGGATAGGTGGAAAGTGACATGGAAAGACATGTTGAAGAAGCATAAGTGGCATTCAATGGTTTGTCATTCATGGCATGAAATAATAGAAAAAAAAAGCCTCAAGATCAAAAACACATTATTTCTTAGTAAATTCTTAACGTGTTCAACAATTTTGGTGCATCTACCATTTATGGACTAAATCCATGTCAAAATACTTTCACAACATTTGTGGTTCCCCCATTTGTCCATAGGTCATTGAAGCATGGGAGTGCCAAATGGGATGGTAGGGTATTGTCCTAAGGAGAAAAGTCCTAAAGTAAAGAGAAGTTAGTTGTTAACAGTAGAATAGCTAGGATTATTTAATTTTCTATGATTGCAACTTCATATGTTGAAATACATATGGTATTGGATCATCCTGAGGGATGAAGTCCCAAAGGGATGGGATGATTAGCCATAATGTTTAGCAAATGAAAAGGATTTTAGTTGAGTGAAGTATGATTATTGGTATTAGGAATTCATTCCCAGTACTATGCATAGATCACATATTTTTAGTAGCTCTGAATTGTGTAGAAAATAAATGTTTGCTATAATTTCCCAATCTGTTGGTTTTGACAAAAAAATGTGGAGGTGGCTATTGTGAGGGGTCATGTTTCCAACTGTCAATTCCCACCTAGGTTTCAGTTACAAGGATTGATACAATTTCACAAGAAGAAAAAACACTTATGAAGGAAAAGGCATGCATATAGATGTAGAATTTTCTCTACAAATCAGCTAGCTCACTGATATCATGTAGAAATTTCACCTGCAGATCCAACTGATATATGCAATGTACTAAAGCATAATACTAGATCTACATCTACCATAAACTTTGCGGAAGCTATTCAACCATGAGCAACATCAAGCATGAACACATATAACTGATAAGAAGGAATCAATCACACATAACACATAATATATCATTGGGGAAAGCACAAGCATAAAACCCCAACTCTGTATTATCAATCAAGTGGAGATCCTCAACAACATACAAAAAGAATAAGCTCAATAGCTATCCTGCTCTCTCTGTAATCTAATGATAATGATCATAGACTACCTAAGCCTCAATATATAGGCCACAAGTCCTCCAATCTCCTATAATACATATTTCTCTTGGAAATAGATCCCTCTCCATGCAAGGAATACTTACTAGAAATATCCAAGCATCTGATAGTACATTGTCCCTCATCTGATCTCAACTAGGTCTTTGTCTGAACTGACATGCATCAGTTATCCATGAGGGAATGCTCAATTATCTGAAAAGATAGTTGTCACATGCATGCAAGCATTAACAAACTATATTTCATTATTTTAACAACTTGTTAAAATAATCTAACTGGACTTGACTAAGTTAAACCAAGTCAAATGATCCTCTCAATATAGAAATGAACATTATCTCCTTTAATCAAGGGATAAATTCCTAAATCAAGAGAGAAAATAATTTCATGATCTCACAAAGGCTTGAAGTTTAATTTTACATAACTAATTAACTCATGGAGATTAATTAATTAATACTTTAAATTGTTGTTAAACCAAATTCGTTTTACTTCCTATAGCTAGACCATGGACTACTAAAAATAGGAAGGGACCTAGAAAGGCTATTTTTAGAAGATTCTATTTTAGCAGTTTCACCTCTCACCCAAGGTGGCCAAAATGCTCATTGGCCAAACTGCTATTTTTAGAAGTGCTATTTTTAGCAGTTCTATTTTTAGCAATTTCTAAATTTACATTTCTTGTTGCACACTTTTTAACAATCCCTCTCAATAAGAAAGACTTCCTATCGAACCCGATCCTGTAACTCTGGAATGTTCTGCATGCAACACATCCACCAGGTCTGCTTACTCCAACAACTCTTGGAACAAAAAACACTCCCAACTGACCACTATGTTGGGCTAGAAACATACTGTGATGTTGAAGCTCTAGCTGTTATTGACAAGTGCTCCTTATCTGACATCTATGCTACTGTAGCATCTCCATGCATCTTGCACCATTACACACCTCTTTGTGCCACCTAGCACTGTGCAAAACACTTGTGCCTCTCGCATTGCTGCAAACAGCATGCTATGCATCATCCTAGGGTTCCCTGCACTGTAGCTCTCTCTACTTCTCCATCCGCATTTGTCTATACTCAATCATTCAGTCTCTACTACTCCACATCAAAGCTCCCATAGCAAGGTCTCATCCATGAGGTTGGGTACCTCAAGGATACTACCCTTCCTCCTTGGGATGATCAATCCACATCACCCCACCTCCTACCTGGAGGTATGGATGCATGCAATCCATCTGCCCACCTGGCTCAAAGTTTCCCCTACTGGAGGTATTTGCATGAGTAGATGTATCTACTTGATCTCCTCTCAGTTTCTCCTATTGTGGCTGCTCCACAACCTCCTGAAGTTGCTACACCAATCATGGCTCCTCCACAATCATCTGAGACATTTTCTGGCACTCCATGTTGAGAGGTAAAATACACTCCCTCTCAACCACCAAGTCCCCATCAGTTTCCTTGCTTCTCAAGGCTTTGCATGCAACTTGAACCTCAAGAGCATACAGGTTCTTGACCTGTGAGCCAATCTACTTCACCTGTCTAGTGATGATGAATCTAAGGAAAACCTTTCCCTTACTGAAGACTACATCATAGCCTCTGTCTTCCAGCATCGTGATTGACACCAAGTTTCTCTTCAGTCCTAGTACATACTTGACATCAATCAAGGTAAGGCAAGCTCCATGCTCCCTCTGAAAAATAATCGTGCTTACACCTGATACATTATAGTTTTCATCATTATGCATCACTATAAGCATCTAGATATATTTCTCTTCCAAAGTACTAAACAAACTCTTGTCATCGGTCATGTGGAAAGAAGCTCCACTGTGAAGCAACCAATCACTTCCCACCATGGATGAAACCATGCATGTGAAGAGTGTGAAATCCAACTCAAATTGTGAAGCAAGTGCCTCACCTTTAGATTCTTCCCCGGATCCCTTCTTGGATTTCCTCTGTGGACAATTTGTAGCATAATGGCCCACCTTAGACAAAGAAAGCATCGTACTTTCGATTTGTCAACCTTATTCCCACCATTAGAAGAACTGGATTCAGAAAGAGAAACCTTCTCCCTCCCCTTCTTTGCCTTACTTGCTAAGGCAGATTTCTCCTCATCCTCCATGGATGAAAAACCTTCTCTGGTGCTCCATTCGATCTCTTCCTACATCAAATCCAACCATAGTCATTCCCAATCTAGGAGTTTCTCCCTTCCATTAACCGAGTCTTGGTAGCTATGCCAGCTCTTAGGAAGGCCAAGGAGTGCTAGACTCACCATATCATCATTAGCTGTCACGACCCCTACACATGCAAGCTCATCCCTGCATGTGATGAGCTTGGTCAGATACATAGAGATCGTTTCATCCTTTTCACACTTGATCTTTTGAATTTTTTCCTTCAGTGCCAGCTTCCTCTGATCATTACTATTCTGATATAAATCTTTCAATGTTTTCCACATTGCAAACAGAGTCTCCTTCCCATGGAGGCTCGAGAAAATGTTATCTCGCACTCCCTCCAAGAAAATTATCCTAACTCTAGCCACACACTTCTTCCATTCCACCAGTTGAGTAGAATCAATTGGCTTAGGGAATTCTTGATCAATGAAGTCCTTAAGGTTGTTATCTTCCAATACTACCTCCATGTGATTCTTCCAAGCTATGTAGTTTGAGTTGCCATCAAGGGCATACTCAAGCCTCAAACCATAGAAATCCATCGGGGAAATAGACGTGATAAGAACTTGAGATCTATATCCCAAATAATAAACTTCAAATTTCTCTTGCTAGTATATTGTTCTTCCTTGATCACCTGTGCTCTAATACCATGTAGAATTTTCTCTACAAATCAGCTAGCTCACTGATATCATGTAGAAATTTCACCTGCAGATCCAACTGATATATGTAATGTACTAAAGCATAATACTAGATCTACATCTACCATAAACTTTGTGGAAGCTATTCAACCATGAGCAACATCAAGCATGAACACATATAACTGATAAGAAGGAATCAATCACACAACACATAATATATCACTGGGGAAAGCACCAGCATAAAACCCCAACTCTGTATTATCAATTAAGTGGAGATCCTCAACAACATACAAAAAGAATCAGCTCAATAGCTATCCTGCTCTCTCTCTAATCTGATGATAATGATCATATGCTACCTAAGCCTCAATATTTAGGCTTGAAGTCCTCCAATATTCTATAATACGTATTTCCCTTGGAAATAGATCCTTCTCCATGCAAGGAATACTTACTAGAAATATCCAAGAATCTGATAGTACATTGTCCTTAATTTGATCTCAATTAGGTCTTTGTCTGAACTGACATGCATTTGTTATCCATGAGGGAATTCTTAGTTATCTGAAATAATAGTTGTCACATGCATGCAAGCATTAACAAACTATACTTCATTATTTTAACAACTTGTTAAAATAATCTAAGTGGACTTGACTAAGTTAAACAAATTCAAATGATCCTCTCAATATAGAACTAAACCTTATCTCCTTTAATCAAGGGATAAATTCCTAAATCAAGAGAGAAAGTAATTGCATGATCTCACAAAGACTTGATGTTTAATTTTCCATAGCTGATTAACTCATGGAGATTAATTAATTAAAATTTTAAACTGTTGTTAAGACCAAATTCGTTTTTACTTCCTATAGTTAGACCAGGGACTGCTAAAAATAGGAAGGGACCCATAAATGCTATTTTTAGAAGATTCTATTTTTAGCAGTTTCACCTCTCAGCCAAGGTGGCAAAAATGCTCATTGGCCAAATTTCTATTTTTAGAAGTTCTATTTTTAGCATTTCTATTTTTATCAATTTCTAAATTTACATTTCTTGTTGCACACTTTTCAACAATAGATGCAAATGGAAAAATGAGCATGTGCAAAATTTATAAATAGAAACAAGAAGCTAGAGAAAAGCATGGTGATTAGAGCATATGAGATAAAATATATGCCATTAGGAATCTTGAGTGATGTGAGTACACATGTAAAAATAGGATGAGCATGTGTAGATCATAAACATGAAGTGAATGCGTAAATTTTGTGAAGAGGTGGGAGATCTATAGAGATGTGTTCATGTAAGAAACAAAAGTAAAGAAGGCATATGGTATGGTGGAAGATCTAATTAACTAGGCATAGATAGAGTGTGTGAAGCTAACAAGAGTGAGATTTGGACAAGTAAGAACTGTGTAGAATATTTTTCTATATTATGCAGTGTCAGAGAATACTACTCGTGAACCAAAAATAGAAAGTTACTATGGAGAAAGAAAACAAACCAAGGAGATATGAAATAAAAGTTGTTTTTGGTACAAGAAATAAAGTAGTTGATTCTAGATCAAACTTGAAATGTGAAGAAATGAATATCGAGAAGGAAAAAAAAAATGGATCAATAGATTTAGAGGAGATTAGTGTCTCGTGTAGGTTAGTGCTTGCAAATATGAGGGGATTGGCGCCTCCCGCAAATTCGTGCTTGGAAGCCTGATGAGATTGGTGTCTCTTGTGGGTTGGTTTCTACATAAATTGTAACAATGGTTTGGAGCTTTCTTCTATCGTATAGATAAAATAAGTTTTTTTGCTGTCTCTCAAATGGGTTTCCACATATATATTTCATTAAATGTTGTTAGGTGGTTGGTGTATTATATTATGATAGAATGATTTATATAAGTGTAAAATTGCATTATATTGATTCACCCTTGCCTCTCAGTATAATTATTAAAGAAAAAATATAATACTAATGATGTCATTCTACAAATCATGTATAGTTAGCTATGTTTATTCAATCAGACCATGCAAATCACCTATAATGCTAATGGGATTCCTTTTACTCACATGCTCATAATGAGTTAACGAAGTATCATACCTCTAATGAGTACCTTGTCGTTGTTTCTTAGAAGGTTTGTACCAATGAATAATCTTATAAAGTTGTATACAATTCCCCATAGTCTATAATCTTGAAACACATAATTGGATATCTCCTTTGCTCTTTCATCATGTGTTAGATATTGTTCATTTAAACTATTGATCGAATTAGAAATCGTTTATCTTTAGAGTCCGTTAGTGAGACATTGAAGGTTTTTTTTCCCTTTGAGAAATGTGCTAACAAACAACTAGTTTCCCATTCACTAAATATTAAGGAAACCATTTTGTATATGTTCCCTGCAAAAAGTGGAGCACAAATATGTGAGTCCACTAAATTGGAAAATTGTACTGCATTCATGATAGTTAATCAAAATAAATCTAATTTTCATTCAACTTGATTATATAAGAGGTAAGGGATGATCATATTTTGATGACACAACTAATTTATCCTCCTCTACCTGTGATAATTTAATCCTTATACATTGATCAATGGGCAGGAATACATGATCTTATATATTAACATAGTCTATGGATTTCCAAATTGTCCTATTCACAACTATTACATACACCACAGAAGAACAAATAATTTTCTCATCCATATTTCAACTATAACATTGTCTAAATTTTAACACCAAACAAAATTTATGAGTTCCACATTATGTATGGAATCCATATGTTTTACTCTATCTGTATTTACCTCCTCATAAAAATATTTAATGCAATTATTCCTCATTGTTGATTGGTGTCCTTATCTTCTTGTTCACTCCATTATTACTAAATAATGCAATCTAAAAATAGATTTTTCAACTTGAATAAGCAAATTCATTCTAAAATTCAATTCTCACATGTGTAATGCAGTGCTTATGCATATATTAGCTCCATTATTCCCCCCTTTAATGGCAGAAGTGCCCTCAAACACGTAATTTTATTAATCAGAAAAAGACAATTACATATTTGATTTTGCAAGAGTTTACACCCGAACAACCAAAAACTCTTGCAATGAGCTATTTATAAGCTCAATGTCCTAACTACCTCTAATTATGGATCACTTATTAAATAACAAGTGTCCACTTATAATAAATTCTATTCAAAACAACTAGCTAAAAATCTCCTAAAATAGAGCCTAAGATACAACACTTTTGGAGAGTCATATCTTGTTATAAAAATATACTAATTCTAAATGTCTCCATTAAATAATTAAATATTATAGAATAATAATTATTAATTTAATATCTTAAATTAATAACTATTTTATTCCAACTTTATAACCTATGATAATATTTTATTTTTGGATCATCTAACATTCCCCCCTATGATCCAAAGATACATTACAACTGATACCAAGTTCATCCCTGAACTTAGTAAAAAAATTTCCAAGCGATTTTGTGAAAATGTCGGAGATCTGATCTTTCGAAGGACAATAAACTAGCTTGAGGACATCTTTGGCAATGAGAGATCTGCTATGATGATACTTGGTGTCCACATGCTATGTCTTTGAATCAAAAACTGGTTTCTTAGCAAGTTTGATGGCTGACTAGCTATCAATGAATAATGATGTAGCTTTTGCCTGAGAAATGCCCAAGTCCTGCAAAATTCTGTGCAACTAAACAATTTCACATGTTGCTTCCCATGCTGAAATGTACTCTTCTTCTGTTGAAGAAGCGGCCACTGTAGCTTGTTTCTTACAACTCCAAGATATTGTTGTTGACCCCATGTTCATTAAATAACCTAATGTTGATGCACGATCATCAATACTTCAACAAATTCAACATCTTAATATCCACCAAGTACAAAGTTTTTAGTCTTTGTGTAAAGAAGACCAAAATCCTTCATTCCTTGGATATTTCGAAGAACTCTTTTGGCTGCATTCCAGTGGATGTCTCATGCTTCCTATATAAAACATGAAAGAATATTGACTACATAAGATAGATCAAGGTAAGTATTTGTCAAATAAATCAAGCTGCCAATCAACTGTTTGTAAGTCGTATTGTCCACCTTTCCCCCCCCCTTCAAATTTTGAAAGTTTCAAGTTTTGCTCCATGGGGGTCAGAAAGGGCTTGCAATCTTGCATGCCAAATCGTTGAAGAACCTCTGTTGCATACTCACTCTGAGAAATGAAAATATGATGTGGACACTAGAAGACTTCAACTCTAAGATAGTAGTGAAGTAATCCCAAATCTGTCATCTTAAAACCTGCATATAACTCCTTTTTCACCTGTGCAATATGATCATCATGGTTGCCAATAATGATCAAATCATCTACATGCATAACAAGAATTACCAGATTCTTTCCTTGTTGTTGCACATACAAAGTATCATCCGATTCACTTCGTTGAAAACCAACTTCCTTAAGGTATTCATCCATCTTTGCATACCAAGCTCGAGGAGCATGTTTTAATCCATATAAAGCCTTGATAAATTTGTAAACTTTATGTTCTTGCTCTTCAATTTCAAAACCTGGTGGTTGTTTCATATGCACTTCTTCCTATAAATCCCTATTGAGAAAAGCACTTTTTCACATCCAGTTGATGAACTTTCTGTCCTTTTCTGAGTAGCCAATGCAAGTGTTAATTGGATGGTGATCCATTTAGCTATAGGAGCAAAAGTTTCCTCATAATCAATGCCTTCCTGCTGCGCAAAACATTTTGCAACAAGTCGTGCTTTATACTTTTCAAGTTCTCCCTTTTGATTATACTTAAATCTGTAAACCCATTTGCATCCTATGGGTTTAATGTTTTGTGGACAATCAACAAGTTTCCAAGTGTTGTTATCAATTACTACTTGATATTCTTCAACCATAGCTTGTTGCCATTCTTTATGTGTTACTGCTTCTTTGTATGTGGCAAGTTCAGTAAAATCATTTGCTATCAAGGAAAAAATGCCTTCACTTCTATCTAAACTTCTGGTGCATGTTTTATTCTGCTCATCAGGCTTTACATCTTTCAAAAGTTGAATTGCCCCTTTTGGTAGTTCATGCTTAGTTGTTTGAGATTTTGAAAAGTCTCCATCATTGTAAAGAGGATTTATATAAACTAATGTTCATTCTGGAGGTGGAGAATCACTATCAGAAGGACTGTTGCTACTTGGAGATGTGGATGAACTGCTAGAAGATCCAGATGGTGTTGTTGAAGTAGATGGACTCAATGAATCATCTTCAAATGAAGGAAAATCAAGTTCATACCAATTTGGTGAATTTGGTTGACTTTGTATATTTCCTTTTCTTTAACTCCCTTTAGTTTCACTTTTGAAGAAGTCCTTCGATTTCTTTTGCACTCTTACTCTCTGTTTCATAAAAAATTACATCCCTACTCACAATAAATTTTCCATTGGTCAAAAGACGATACCCTTTCTTCTCATCAGAATAGCCAATCATTGTGCATTTCAAACTTCTTAAGTCAAGCTTAGTTCGTTTTTCTTTCAGAACTATAGGCATAACATAGTGATCCAAAAACTCTAATATGTTTAACTCGAGGCTTGAAACAAAACCAAGCTTCATAAGGTGTGATTCCATCTAAAGAAGCAGTTGGAGATATATTTCTTAAGTAGTCAGCTATATGAATTGCTTCTATCCAATATGTTGGACTTAACCTTTTAAAAGTTGACATAGATCTTTCCATTCCTAACAAGGTGCAATTCATTCTTTCTACTACTCCATTTTGTTGTGGAGTGTAAACATTGGTAAGATGTCCTTTTCTACCATTATCACTGCAATAAGTTTTGAATTCATTTGAAGTGAATTCTCCCCCATTATTTTCCTGAGAGTACCTATCTTTTCTTTGACTTCATTTTCAGCAAGTTGGCGAAAAAATTTAAACTTTTCAAATGCTTTTGACTTTTTCTTTAAGAAATAAACCCAATTCATTCTACTGAAATCATCAATGAATAGTAAGAAATATTTGCAACCACCAAATGAAGTTTGTAGTGGTCCACAAACATCACTGTGAACTAGTTATAGCCGCCTATTTGCATGCCATGAAATTGTTGGAAAATTTTCTTGACTTTGCTTGCCATAAATGCAAGTTTCACATTTTGCATTTTCCTTTTTGAAAGTTGGTAGTCCCTTAACCATCCCTTGTTTCTACAATTGAGAAAGACTCTCAAAATTTAAATTTCCATATCTTACATGCCACAACCTTATAGGTGAAATTCCTGTAGTCATTGCTCCTACAAAATCAGAATGCCTTGGAATAATTGTCCCTTTCATCCTTAACAATTTTTCATCTTCATAACCTATCATCATAGTTTTCAAGCTCTATTTGATTAAATTAATCTTAACTAATCCATCTTCCATAATGATTTGATGTCCTACTTGTCGAATCGTGACTAAAGACAACAAATTTTTCTTAAAGGTTGGTACATACCATACATTGGAAACCATTTTTTCTCCACTGCCAGGGAGAAAAACTTTAACTTCTCCTTTTCCATAAGGAGTATGTTTTGTATCATCCACAAGAAAAATGGAATTAAGTAGGCAATCTTGAAAATCAAAAAAATCACATCGACAAGTCATGTGTTGAGTTGCCCCTCAATCCAAGATCCACGCATCTTCATAGTCACTTCTAAGATGGGATGAAAGTTGTAATGCCGACAAGGAAGTAGAAACATATTCTGAGTTATCATCATCTTGATCATTTGCAAATTGTGCTAAGTGCTGATAAAACTTGGGAATTTTATTAAGAGAAGTTCGACAATCTTCAACATAATGTCCAACTTCATTACATCTTCAACACACAATTTGACTTAAGTCTCTTCCTCTTCCTGAAGATTGTCCTCTACCTCTGCTTTGACTTCTATTTTGAGATTGTCCTATACCTTGATTATTATTTCCTTGTCCTTGAATGTAGCCTCTTCCTTGGTTGTTTTCTCTACCTTGAAAATTACTCCTTCCTGAACTATTGCCTCTATTAAAGTTGTTTCCTCTGCTTTGGCTTCGACCTCAACTTTGTACATTATGTGCTTCTTGATTCTGATTGAAATTCCCTCTGCCTCTGCCTCGAGAATTGTCAGTCGATGATTTACTAGTGTTGGCCTCTATGAAAAAAACATCTTCACCAACTTTCTCCTTCTTCCCAAAGGTTTTATCATGTTGGGTCAACATGTCGCAGAGCTCATCAAACTTTAGTTTCTCGAATTTCCCAGTTAATTGTAGAGTCTCCAAAAAATGCTTGTAGGAAGAAGGAAGTCCAACAATTACAATTGTGACCATAAAACTGTCATCTATTGCTAGAAAACCAACATTAATGATTTCCTGCCTAATATTCTTAAGTCTTGAGATATATTCAAGAACATCACCATTTTTGTTCCAATAATTTTAATTGTAGATCGATTTTCTTTGATTCGGGCTGAGTATCAAAGAGGTCTTTAAAAGTTTTCAAAGCAGACCACACATCCATAGCATTTTCTATATGGACATACATTTCATCATTGACATAAGATTTAATGAGAGCTAATTCTTTGGCATTCTTAACTTCCCATTTTGCTAGTGCAGCTACATTTGTGAGTTTATTTGGCTTAATATCACCATCACATAGACCCTGTCATAATTCATTATAAATGAGAGTGATTTCGATGAGGCGTTGCCATGTTTTATAGGATTTTCTATCTTCAAGTTTGTCGGAATCAGAAAACAAATTAATCAACATTGACATTGTAGCATTGAAGCTTCACACCAAGAATCAGACTTAGAAGATATCAAGATGGGCAACACGACATGCAACACACAACGCAATAAAAAACAATCTATCAGGGCTTGGCCTTGACCCTCGTATAGTCATTGAAGCAGGAGAAAAATGACTGAGCTTTGCACTTGGCTTTAGTCAATTTCTCAAAAAAATTACAAGGTAGCTTTCAAAATTTGACTTTTACAATGATGCCCTTGCAAAACTTGGTAAAAAAAAAAAAAAGTTACCCCCCTCAAAGTAAAATTACTTTGAGTTACAATGTCACACTTATCCCTCCAAAACAAATTACATATAGAATCTCCTTGTTACTCCAAAAATTACAAATGACCTTATTACTCCACAAATATTACAAAATCCTTATTACTCCAATAATAAAATAGTACATAAAAATATATACCTTGTATCCCCAAATTCCTATTTCCACAAATTTAAATGGAAAAAGCCATGTACTATGTAAATGAAACCCCTGTTACAATTTTGATTCCCCAACGGAATTGTAGTTGGCTAGGAAAATTATCTTCCATGTAACCTCTGCACGAGACCTTCGAATGGAGTATGGCTTGAAAATTCACGAAATATTCTTATCAACATCTGCTGATTATGAAAATAAGAAGAAAATTTCTTTATCACATTGCAAGGCATCAAAGCCAAGACTCTCAAATTTTCCCATGTTCCATCTGTTTGACTATCTAATAGCAAACAGAAAAAACTACAATATTCCAATTTATAATTTGGAAGATATACTCGGCAGAATGCTTGCAGTGAAACACAAATATATGCAGTGAAAACATGTATAACAAAATGAAATAAAATGTAGTTACCACTCAAAAAATGGATGGTAGGCTACCTATTCAAACCAAGGTCCACAATTATATGACTCCTTGAATTTCATTCATTTAAGTAAATGGCCCCAATGGTCCAATCCTTCTATCTATATTGAGGGAATACATTTCCTCATTTAATTGTATATCTATATAGGTTTTTCAAAAGTGTGGCAGTTATGATTAGCTTGGTGGAATTTCTTTGAAGCACTATCAGAATGCTCCAAGCCAAGGTACTACTCGCAAGCTCCGATTTGTTGTTTGGATCAGTTTCCGAGATCTGCGTCCATGGCAAAGATTATTCCTCCTTTTGACTGGTTATATTTAAGGAGCATTCTCTAGCAAACTGTAGCACTTATTCATTTCTCTTCCCTGCAGAGAACTACAAGCTAGAGCTAGAAGTTTTTAATTACTTTGTAGATGTAACTGACAACTTTCAAAAGGAATCCAAAGCTCAAGATTCTGAGACCTATAAGGAATTTAAGAAAAAAATTGAAGATCTGGGGTTTCATCTCAAGGTAAAAGCCAAGTTTTTGAAAATGAGAAAAGAGTACAGGGTTCTAGATCAAGATTCTCAAAACGCTAAGTATTTTGAACAATGCTTTGATCATAGACGGTTAAGCGCATTGAAATAAACAAATATTTTCCATAAGCACATTTGCAAAGGTTTATCATGCAAGAAACACGAATATAGGAGAAAGTGTGTCCATTAAGGTAATGGACATGGAAAATATTCTCAAAGTGGGCATGATGTATTAGATTAGTGCCATGAACTTCTGTCACAGTAGAGGTATTTACCAGAGAAATTTGAAGCCAGAAAATCTGCTCTTATATGAGAATGGGAACCTCAAAGTCTCGGATTTTGGTTTGAGCGCAGTCACACAACAATTTTATAATAAATACACAAATTGATTTTCAGATTAAAAATCTAAAATCAATAAGATAATAAAAATTCCTTCTTTTTTTTTTGTTGAACACAAAACTAGACAATTTCCACACCAATCATATGCTAAGCAACTTAATGAATTTTTCCAAAACCTTTTATAGCTAGAATCTCCTCCTCATATCCACTGTAGCATTACTAGAGCTTCGATACCACAATAATGGCAGAAGTGTCCTCAGACACGTAATTTTATTAATCAGAAAAAAAAACAATTACATATTTGATTTTGCAAGAGTTTACACCCGAACAACAAAACACTCTTGCAATAAGCTATTTATAAGCTCAATCTCCTAACTACCTCTAATTATGGATCACTTATTAAATAAAAAGTGTCCGCTTACAATAAATGCTATTCAAAACAACTAGTTAACAAATCTCCTAAAATAGAGCCTAAGATACGACACTTTTGGAGAGTCATATCTTGTTACAACAATATACTAATTCTAAATGTCTCCATTAAATAATTAAATATTCTAGAATAATAATTATAAATTAATATCTTAAATTAATAATTATTTATTCCAACTTTATAACTATGATATATTTTATTTTTGGATCATATAACACCCTTCCTAACACTTAGTCTAAAAAAGGTTCCATATATGCAGTGCCTTATATTTTTCATATAACATACAAAACCATTGAAATACATACAATTATTTTGTATATCCCATGAAACCAATTCACCAAATAAAAACTCAATTCATCTATATATCATTATCCTTCAAGTGAATACAAAAAAACTAAAGTAATGTTGTACATAAGCTAAGTTGTTCCCCATGTTGTCACTTATGTAGAAGTGACATTTTTTCAATATAACTCATTCGAATTCTCTATCACCTAGCTAATGCTAGTATCTATTATGGACTATTGGGATGGTGTAACAAAGTGATAATATTATCTTTAATTCTCATTTTGTAGCTAAAGGGAATAGTTCTCAACAAAATCATCAAGTAATAATATAGAACCAAGCAGAAATGAATCTCTAAATACTATAAAATGATAAACATGCCAACAAAGCACAAGAGCATGTTAAACATGTTGTTGTATATGTCCAAAGAAATCATTGTTAGAAAATTATATAATAAAGGGGAATGGAACACATAAAATATTGCAGAAACAAAAATACAGAAACATATCAAACAAGAGAGACACAAATATATGTAATTAACCCAATTTGGTCTACCTCCAGGGAGAAATAGCTAATCCTTCCTTTTATATTACCTAGTGAAATGAAGAGATACAAACTACAATATATCTGTTGTAATTTCATCTTCGCTCTCACACAACCTCCTCTCCCTCTCATAATAATCATACACAACCACAATACAATTCCCTCATATAAACCGAGGGTTTCCTTCTATGGGAAAAACTTAAATTAGCATAACTTCTACCGTTAGATCATTTGCCTAATGAGCAACAGAGATTGACTACAAAATTACAATATTTTACAAGGAATTTTTACATCTAGTTTAGCTTCATGGGTGCTACCCCAAAACCCTTGCTAAGGGGGGGGGGGGGGGGGGGTCTTTAAAAGAAGTCGCTTCCCCAACCCCCTTTAAATGCCAATGTAAACTATCATACAGGTGGAATTTCCACCCCATTTGGGAATTTGGGTCCAACACAGGCTAAGACCTTTGAGTCAAGAAGATAATCAAGTCCCACACCCAACAATCTCCCAATTGGAGACTGGTTATAGAAAATCCACTGCTACTTCATTTTTTGGACAATTATTTCACTTTGGACCTGGTTCCTTCTTGTCTTTATCATTATACTTGAAGACCAATTGAAAATGAGCAAGACCTCAGTTTCTCCCTGGTTACAACTTTTGTTAATATGTTTGCAAGACTCTGGCTAGTGTGTACCTTTTCAAGCTTCAACTATCCATCTTCCAACACTTATCATATGAAAAGGTACTTGAGCTATATATGTTTAGTCTTGGAATGAAATTCTAAGTTCTTTGTAATATGAATGACACTCTGGTTTTCATTGTATAACTTGCCCATCTCCTGCTTCTTTCCCAACTCATCCATAAACCTTTGTAACCAAATCATTTATTTACTGGCCTCTATATAAAAAACATACTTTACTTCCATTGTCTGAAGTGCAACAATTCTTTCCAATTTTGAAACCCAACTAATGGTTGTTCCACCTACAATAAAAACACACCCCTTGGTGCTCCTATTTTTATATTTATTACCTACCATATTTGCATCAAAATATCCCTATAGAGAAATGTTTGAACCACCAAAGCATACTGCTTGTTTTTTGGAACCTTTTAAATATTTGTGAATCCAATTCACTACCATCCAATTCTCTTTTCCTAGATTTTTCATATACCTACTTACAACTCCCATTGCATGTGAAATATCAGGCCTTATTCATACCATTGCATATGGAACTTTACACATATAATCCATCTCTTCCTGGGTCTTGGGACAAATCTCCTTACCTAGTTTTAAATGGCTAGCCAAAGGTGTACTAACTAGTTTTGCATTATTCATACTAAATCTTTCGAACACCTTTTATATGTACTCACTTTGAGACAATGTTATTTTGTGATTTTTCTTGTCTCTAGTTATTCTCATACTAATGATTTGTTTTATAGCACCCAAACCCTTCATTGCAAATGAATTTTCCAATTTCCTTTTGAGCACATTTATTTCCTGCATGTTAGACCCTACAACAAGCATGTCATCTACATACAATAGCGATATAATATAGTTGCCATCATTTTGTTTCTTAAGATAAACACAGTGATCAAAATGACATCTAGTCTAAGCTTGTTCAAACATAAACTTGTCAAAGTTTAGATACAATTTCAATGGAGCCTATTTTAGCCCTACAAGCTCTTCTTAAACCTACACACTAATTTATCCGTCCCTTTGACCTCGTAACCTTGTGGATGCTACATATATATTTCTTCCTCCAAATCCCCATGTAGAAATATTTTCTTTACATCTAATTGCTCCAAATGAAAATGTTTTACTGCCACTAGACTTAAAATAGTTTTGATTCAAGTCATTCTAACACCAGGATAAAAAATTTCATCAAAGTCTATACCTTTCTTTTGTGAAAACCCCTTCACCACAATTCTAGCCTTATACCTATGCTTTCCTCCATCTTCTTCCTTCAACTTGTAAACCCATTTATTCTGCAATTTTGTTTTACCTACAGAAAACTTGACTAATTCCCAAGTTTGGTTATGCATCAAGGAGTCCATATCTTCTTCCATGGCTTGCTCCCATTTCTTCCTAGTTTTATCTTCATTGCTTCTTTGTATCTTTCCATTTCACTAAAATCAGTCAACAATACATAATATATTGAAGAGTATCGTTCAACGAGTCTACTTATCCTAGTAGATCTTCTAACACTACTTTTAGGTGTTTGAGGTGCATGTTTATGTTGTGGTTACTATTGTTTTTGTGGCTACCGATCATTATGATTTTCAGGCACCTTTACTTTTTCTATGATCTCATCAAGCACTACATAGTATTTATTTTCCTTTTCTTGTTTCTTTTCCTACACTCGTTCCTTATACACGACATTTTCATTTAATATGACATATATGCTCCTAATGATTTTGTGATTTTCATAAGCATATAAGTGATAACCAAAATAATTAACACCATATCAAATAAAGGTACAATTTTTATTTTGGCTCAAGCTTTGTTCTATTTTATTTATTAATATGTACAAAGGATTCACAACTAAAAGTATTTAAAAATGTGTAGTTTACCTTTTTACTTGTCCATGCCTCCTCTAGAATACCACCATCCAAAGAATTGAAGGCCCTCTATTTATTAGATAAACAAAAACATCTACAACATATTCCCAAAATTGTATGGGAAATCCTGCATTCAATCTCATGCACCTTGCGTGATCCTTGATTGTCCAACTCATTATTTCTGACACACAATTTTCTTGCAGCGTTCCTAGAACTGTCTTCTCTCTACGAATTCCATGTTTTGAATAGTAGTTATCCAGCTCTTTACTGCAATATTCACTTCCATTATCTGACCTAAGACACTTCAACTTCTTTCCTATCTCATTCTCAACCAAAGATTTCCATTTCTTGAAAGTATCAAATACATGAGATTTATTCTGAATAGAATAAATCTAGGTTTTTCTAGTTGCATCATCAATAAAAGTAACATAATAGTGAGATACACCAAGAGATGATACCTCTTATGGTCCCCATACATATGTATGGACAAGATCTGATTTTTCTCTCTTCTTTTCCTTCATACTTTTGATAAATTTGACTCTCTTCTATTTTCCATGAACACAATTCTCACATAAATCAAAATCAACATGCTTCAAATCGGGCAACAAATTTATTGAGTGAACAATATACATCCCTTTCTCATTCATGTTCCCAAGCCTATGATGCCACAATGTCATATCTTCTCTTGTGGAGGTTAAAGCATTAAAAATATCAAAATAACCATTTCATAAATACAATATACCAACCTTTTCTCCTTCTGGTATTACCAGGGCTCTTTTACTAACCTTCTAGGTTTTGTCTATGAATGTAGTTACAAAGTCTTCACCACCCTACTTCCCTATTGAAATTAGATTTTTCTTTAGATCTAGAACATGACTTACCTCCTTCAATATCCACTCATTTCCATTTTGTTTCTTTATAAAAACCTTACCCATTCTAATGATTTTACAGGTTTTATCATCACCCAAATGGACATGTCCAAAATATCCTTGAACACAATCATGAAAATGTTTCCTATCAGGTGTAGCATGGAATGAAGCCCCTGAGTCAACCACCCAGGCATTAATAATATTTTCTAATGAAAGAATCAAAGAATATTGCAACACATCACCTACAAAATTTACTTCATGATTGTTCTCTTGATGTCCTCCTCCTTCTTTTCCTTTTTGAGATTTGTGATCTTCCTTCAGGTGTCCTTTCTTCCCACATTTCCAGCATATGATCTTTGATTTGGATTTGGGTCTGCCTTTTCTTGACTTAGTGAGACTTATTGGGCTCCTTCCTCTTTCCATTTTTCTTCCCCTAATCTCTGTAGTCAAAGTATTACCTTATCTCTCCCTGGAGCTTTTCCATCACATTTCCTGTCTAAGGATGGAACCAACAAGATCATCAAACTTTAAAGTACTTGATCTAGAAACAGATTTACTAATATCCATAACTAATCCTTTACAACTTTCTAGCAATGAACACAAAAATAACAGAGCCCTAACTTCATCCTCAAAATTTACCCGTACAGAACTTAACTGGCTGGTAACTATGTTAAAGTCATTTAAATGACTAGTAACAAATCCACCTTTTCACATCTTCATATTAAATATATGCTTCATAAGAAATATATTATTTGAGGTCGATGGTTTTTCATATAGATTTTCCATTACCTTCTTTAAACCTTTTATTATTGTTTCATTTAAAATGTTAAATGTGATTGAAGTTACAAGGCATAATTGTATTGTTCCTAGTGCATTTCTGTCGAGAACCTCCCATTCAACATCCATCATACTCGTCGAATTCTTTTATTTTCCACTCAATGGTAGGTAAAAATATTTCATATACAAATAATTTTCCATCTACATTATCCACAGATGGTAGTTTGGGTTATTAAATGTCTCGACCCTAAACCTACCATCTTATGCCATTACTCCCACTTGAACCAGGAACACTTCTCTCTTGTGAGTTTAGAAGCCAAATAGACCTTCGGCTTTGATACTAGTTGTTAGAAAAATTATATATTATAGAGAAATGGAACAGATAAAATATTACAAAAACAAAAATACAGAAACACATAAAATAGGAGAGACACAAATATATGTGGTTCACCCAATTTGAGCTACGTTAATGGAGAAACAACCAATCCTTCCTTTTATATTATCTAGCAAAATGAAGAGATACAACCTATAGCAGATGTGTTGTAATTTCCTCTTCGCTCTGATATAACCTTATCTCTCTCTCTCTCTCTGAATAACCATACACAACCGTAATACAATTCCCTCATATAACTTGAGGGTTTCCTTCTAGGGAAAAAAACCCTAAATCAACACAACTTCTACTATCAGATCATTCACCTAATGAATGACCAAGATTGACTACAAAATTACAGTATTTTACAAGGTAATTTGTCATCTATTTTTAGCTTCAAGGGCGTTGCACCTATACCCCCACTAGGGGGGCTCTTTAAAAGTAGTCATCTCTCCCCCATGGTGGCTATCATGAGGGTGACATTTCCACCCTGTTTATGAACTGGGGTCCAACATGGCTAAGACCTATGAATCAATAAGATAAATAGGCTCCACACCCAACAATCGTTGATGATACCAAGACTTGTACATGATGGGATAAAAATAATGAAATATATAATATCATTATTATAGTAGTATCCCACAATATTTCAAAATGTAGCTTGGAAGAAAATATGCCATTTAAGTACATATTAATAACCCATGATGTCACCATTAAATCTCTTTTCTTCCATTATGTTATTCAATATTATATGTGAATCTTTTAACCTTTCCAGGTCAACCTTCTTCCTCCATAATTCATTCTCATCACTCACATGCACACACTAGCTTAGTGGCGTAATTATACAACACCTTGGGAATGTCACATATAAGGAAGATTTTTTTTATAATTTCTAAAATCCTCTAACCCTATACATAAGATGTTATGAAAAAATTCTCTTAATGATGTTGGTGGTAACATACATTATGACTCCTACTTAAGGATGTTATATGCATTGGTCTAGGGCTTCTTAAAAAAAAAAAAACGGCTACAAATAGAAAATATAAATAAAGATACATTAATTAGATGATTAAAAATAACCAAGATATCAATTTGGGATAAGTTCATCAGTTATACATGAAAAAAGTAGTCTCTCATAGTTAAATAAGATATGCCATCATTATGCTCATGCATGTAGAAATGGATTGCAACAAGTGTATAGTAGTCATTGTTGCTCCATGGTCACCCAATTTCTGGATAAGAGGGTTTGATATGTTACAAGCATTAAATGCCTCTAACGTGAAATTTGTTGTTGCATCATTTGTTGTTCTTAGTTCACATGTAACACTCCCTCCAAACCCCTTGTTCTATCTTAGGCTATGAGATTTGTTACTTTTCTATTTAACCTAACCTCCCAAGTTTGTTATGAAGATGGAGTTACAAAAAACCTTTTTTACAGAGTTTGTGGAATTAAATACTAATACCATCATTGTATCTGTCTTGTCAATATATTTTTAACAATATAAAGTTTACCTAGATTTAACTCTTGGACATAAAGTTATGCCCATTTAATGGTTATCTAATCATGTTAGGTTCCATCAACATGGAGGTGCCATGTGGCATCCACATGGCACAATTGTGTCATCTTAGGTGCATTCCACGTTAACATGATGCTAACACATCATTCTAAGAATCAGTTCTGCAGTTTCCTATGCCTATGTGATGGTATGGATTTCCCTATTCATCACAATTTGGTCCATATACCAATTAAGTGAGGTCTGGTAACCCATGTCATGTCAAACCAATGAGATTGTTCTCTCTTTGTTAACAAACCGTCAAAATCAAGCAATAGGAAATGAGCAAGAATGGGGGTCCCGTTAACTAATGACCTATAAAAATGGAAGCCTTTTCGTCAATTTTCATTTTGTATACCACGCCACCTTCTCAAAGATGCTGAATAACAAAATATGTTGGCAAGCACTAGGCAGCAAGTGATAGGCAATCCTATCACCTAATGGGTCCAACATATGGATACAGTTCTATCACTTGTAGTTCTGTCTACCACCACTACCTTACCAAGGTAGTAGAATAAATTACAAACTATAACTAGTGGGGGGTAGTTCCATTGGATGATAGACCCAATAGATGAGAAAACCCATGAAATATTTTGTTGTAATCCCACCACCATCACCTATTCCAAGGTTCAATGCACATTTATTAGGGTAGTGAGCAGTTAGTGATGCCATGGTCACGTGGCATCCCCGTGGTGTCTATATCATCCTGAGAAGTTATCACAGAGGGAGGCCCACCTACACGCCCTAGTCAAATCATCGAGATAATCACCTTTGCAACACTTATGGTTAAATATGGAAAAAGATATGGTGAGTAGTGTTAAGGTTCCTTCTGGTCGCTACCACACATACATTTTATGGGACCCACTATTTCCTTCGCTTGGAACAATACTATGCTTTTACATTAAATCTTATCTTAAAGCCATCTAAGATTTTTGTGCTTACATCTACTGGTAATAACATCCAAAACCATAGACTCCTAGATCCAGATCTCAACTTCATGTAAGGATCAATGGGTAGAATGTTTTTCATCTAACAACTTTGACAAATGAAAATCTTGCCATCTAATTCCATTTCTATTTACTGCTAGCCCTGCTGAAGATCAATGAAACAATACAAAGTACTAAGTGATGAGTGCTAGGTGGTCTTTTCACTTAATTGGTCAAACTAACAAAAACATTTTCCTCACTTAGATTTCCATCTACCTCTAGCACCCTACTCGGAAAATAATTTGCAAACATTGGTGAGTGGTAGTTAACATACACAATCAACATGAAAATTCCCATCATATATCATATAATTCTTGAAGTGTTAGTACAAATCAAAATAATAGACAATTCTCAATATGTCAATACTCATAGAGGAGGAAACTAGAGGAAAAATTCCTAGACTCTTCTGAAGACCAAGGTTTTTGTCAAAGAAATCCAGTATTTCTAGGAAAATATAAAATTGGATCCAAGGATAAATATCGAAAGAAATTTTAGACCAATATTTTTCTAGAGAATGCCTTGATATCTCAACAACATGTAGATGCATATACAACTAAAAATCAATGCATTACCCTTCATCCAATTGACAAATATTTGTCTATGAAGCTTAATGTATAACAACAATTTGCATGTGTGCATGACCATAAGATCATTAAAATTCTCTTACATTGGTGGCTAGTTGTTCTAACTAGATCTCTCTTCAACACATAACATACAAGATACCTACTTATCGTGTAAGTTAATCTACAATACTTAACAAGGAAATAAGCCACCAAGTTCATAACCATATCAATAAATGGAAACACCTATAGTAACAAGCTAACTTAGTAACCTCACTCAGTCTATTATCTTAATGTGAGAAAACATGCATTACATTGAGATATTGACATTTAAATAATGCTTGAAACTAAATTAACAACGAAGGGATATAAGACAAATTATCCACCATGAACATGGATAACTTTAAATAAAATTTTATGAGTAATACTACATCATAACTCATTCAAACATAATACTTATGTGAATAACATGAAATGATTGACCACTTAATGAGGGAGTTCAATTCTCCACTCTACCATAGGCTAGCTACACTACAATATTTATTGTAGCTAACAATCCCTAAACTGGATCCAAAATTTGAGGGGATGATTTTTCAAGGAATTCACCTAATCCTCAATTGGGGTATTACTTATAGGAATTTGTATCTACAATCTAGGATGTTGAAAACTAGATTTTCAAGGAAAGAACCATAACAGAGTATAGCCCACTATATAGGTGGTTTATCTAGTTACTTAACAAGAACTAAGTGGCTTATCAACTTCCTCAGTAAGCACTTAGTGGTTTATTAGCTCTTTTAATAAGCACCACAATGATTTAGCTACATTTCCTAATGGTTTATTAGGCTTATATCAAACACTTGAGTGGTTTATTATCCCTTTAAACAATCACTAAGTTGTTTGTCTTCTTATTAAACAAACACTTAGTGGTTTATCAAATTACATAGGAAGAACTTTTGTTACAGATACATTTGGGCACATCAAATCCCAACATCCAGGTCAGTGTTTTAGGGCTCATCAAACTCTAATTTCAGTTCTTTCATGCCCTAAACAAGTCAACCCATTGAATGCCTCGTTCCCAAATAGTTTCATGACTTGAAGACATCCAGAAATAGCCTCTAGAGGGACCAGTGCAGGTAAACCCTTATGAAGGTGTGTTGCAGAGTAGTTAAGTCCATTGCGAGGGTTCTCTACAAAGTATTTAGGCTTCCTTTTACCTGTTCTGGGTGATAATGAGCGAAATTCACATAGGGTTTGGGGAATATTCTTATCTTTTGGAGCCATCTAGAAGTTTCCCTTACTTATCAACTCCTATGAGCTCAGAAATGGATGAGGAATGAGTTAAGGTGCATCCTATCCTCTCATCCATTCCTCCATGGAACTAATTCTAAGTATGGAAGGCCATTCAATGCCACCATTAATAACAAAACCTCCTTTACCTTCCTATAAATTGACCACTCACCTAAGTGATTAGGGGCTGGATTTTGTTGAATTGTAAGGAGATAATGCTGCTATGAGATTTGGCTTTGAAGCAAGTATTGTGATGCTACAAGTTTTTCATGCTTTTGATGTGATGTGGATGGGATCCAAGCTAGATGAATGGCTTTGAATCAAACATCAATGGTTGTAATTCCCTCTTCTATCTAATAAATGTTTGAACCTTTCCCCATATGTTAGTATTGTTTCATAATTCTTATGTGTGTGAATTGTATCCGATTCCTTTCACTTATATTCAATAGATCTTATGCTTTGATTAGTTTTTGTCCTTTGTTGTGTTAATAGGGTACTTCTCAAGCGAATTAAGTACAGGAAGGAACGAGAGAATCAATACAAGGGAGACGAGAGGAAAGAAAAAATACAAATAGGCTCTTTATCTTCTCATCTTATCAATTATTTATAAGAAAAGTCTAAAACACTTTAAATTGTTGTTCTAGATACAACTACTTATCTAGGGAACTAGTATTTATCCGTAGATACTGAAATTCTTCAAAACAAATTGGTGACTTCATTGGGGAAACTATCACCTTTTCTAGTAGCTTATTCACCTCCTACAACATTCTCGTAGACCCTACTTGTGTTCATTGACTCTGCTTCAGCTCTTTTGCATTGAATTTTGGTCAAAATTTGAGGTTAGATAACTCTTGAGTGGCCTCTCAGAAATCACCACAAGCTTGGTCACCGGACGGTGCTCTACAGAGCACCCTTGAGTGACAGACATCTCTCTACAGCATAGTTAGGCCCTCTTTGACATGCGTTGATCAACCTTAGATCAAATTCCCACCTTTGGAAAGTGTTTTTGCCAATTTTTCTCTATTTGTTTGCTTGTTGATTGATGAATGAATGTCATGTCTTAGAGAAAAAAAAATTATCTCCTTTTCCAACCCTACTTTGATTTGGTTAATTAATGTTTCTTTAATGTTTTCTTTTTCATTATCAGTCTATAGTCAAAGTTAGAATATTTTTTATTAATATTTTTTTGAAAGAAAGTGTCGTAAAGTCTTCTCTTCCTTCGAATTAGAAATGTCATAAAAGCCTTCATTCTCATTAAAGATTAATTGATCGTATATGCATAGTTTCCCTTTTTTTTCATCATAACATTAAGGGAATCGAAAAGAAAAACTTGCATTGTTCATATTGTGGTTTGCGAATTCTTGAAAGGAATAGCTAGGGAAATTGCATTAGATATGCTCTTTCCTCTTTGTCAAAGTTCTAATTGCCCTATCCCTGCTAGATAAGGTTTTCATTATTCAATTGAATGAAAATAATGCTTATCATATTAGTTACATTTTAGGAATTGCAAACACACATCACGTGGTGAACTTGAAGGGAAAATTCCTAGGCAAGATCAACTTAAAATTTATTTGAATTTACCTAATGGAGCATTTCCACCTAATGGAAAACATTTAGTGGTTGTAGGTTAGAGACATGTTCCAGTGTCATAAAACAAAGTAGTTATCGCTAACTTGTCTACAATACATCCCGAGTATAATACCTTATTCCACGTACATGAGTATATCTTAGCTCGTCCACGTACCTTCGGGTATACAGGGCGGTGTTACAGTACATAAAGTATGTGGGAATGCTCTCACTGTGCAATTTTGCATTAGACAATGCTTATATAGATTGGGCCTCCATGTACTTTCGGGTATATTTTGGAGGAAAAAACTAGGCTTCTATCCATCCTTAGGTAACCGAGTCAACTACCTTATACACTGTGATACACTGAACACAACATTCGGGGAGATTTCCTGCCCGTACTTCTCTGTTCACCGAGAGGTATTTTGCAGTTCACAGTTGCTTGGAAAACCTTTCACCTATATTATCACTTTTCTATTTTGTTATGTTACTTTGATTAAAATAAAATTAATTGACTCCAGATAACATCCTTCATGCTCACTCCTTAGTTGATCCTAGGTTGAAAGATATGGCAACATATCCGGAGTCCACTGATCAAGGAATTCCTTTTGATGGGAATCCTAGTCCTTTTCCTCCTTTTGGAAATATTGGTGTTCCATATATGGATACATTTTCCCTTCTGAGATTTACAATTGGCTTGTGAGTATGGTTGTTTTCAACCTCCTTGGTTCAAAATTTCATGATTTCTCCGCAATTGAGTACACCTCCAACTTGACAAAATCAACCTCCACTTGATCCTAAAGTTGACCCTTTGCCTTCTTCCTCAGTTGTTTCTTCCTCCCCTTCTTCCTCTTCGCCTAGTGAAAGTATTGGTACTAGTAACTAGGTGGATAAGAAGAAGAAGAAAGGGAAGAAGAAGAAGAAGAAGAAAATTCAATAGAGGGGCTACTAAGCAACCATTTCTTTGAATGCAACATCTAATGAGAAACCATTTGCCAAGCCTTACAAAGTTTGATATCCATGCAAACTTTTTGCGGGAGACCATCTTCTTTGAAATTATCCTGATATTTCTCAAATGTTAGAAGAATAGTCTTCTCGTTCATATCATCTTGTATCATCAACTTCTAGAGATCATGCTGGTAACACACCATCAACTAGTGGTAGTAAAGTTCATGGAAGAAAGGGTAAAGTTAAGTTTCCTGGTAGGCTATGTGAAGGGAATCACCCAATTCACCTTTGTCCCTATCTAGATGAAGAAAAAAAAGTTTTGGATAACCATCCTGCTTCACTGGAGGGACTTCCATCTCGTTACAGGAGGCTATCCCTTAATCCTTCACTACTTGATGAATTGACTGACTCAATTCAACCATCAGTCAAACCCACTCTCTCTGAAAGTGAATCATATGAGTCTATACCCAGCCCAAGTCAATAGGTTGAGGTAATAGTTGACCTGATTTCACCTTCAGCTAATCGTACCTTTCCTGAAGAGAGTGAATATGACACCACTCACGTTCTTTTTGTTTCTTCATATTCAAATGAGCTTGTGGGAAATCCATCTATTCAATCAAGATATGAGGAAAATCCTCCTATTCTCATAACTGAAGAGGTTAATTCTCCCATTTCTACGGGACCCCCTCCATGTAGTCTAGTCACTTCCTTTGATTGGAATCGACTCGCAAGATTCTGACTTCCTTCTTATATGCCTTTCTAGATCATAGTACAAGTTTGTAATATAATTGTATTGGGCACTATTATAGATGAAGGTGCATCTCTGAGTATCCTTTCCTCAACTGCTTCGCAAGTGCTCGGTTCAGCGCCACCTGTTCCTGTTATCCAGAAGTTGTTGGATTTTAGTAGAAGAACCAGCCAAACATTAGGGATCCTCCCTCAATTACCTATTAATTTGGGAGGAAAATCATTTATCTGAATGTGATGATAGTCCCAGTCCCTTTATATTATAATTTACATCTTGGGCATGAACATGTTTATGAGATGGGAGCTATTGTTTCAACACTCTTTCGAGTGATTTGTTTCCCACATAAAGGCAGAATTATCGTCGTTGACCAGCTTTCATTTCCCAATCCAAATATGGCTCATAGTCAAAAATATTCCTAAATGATCCTTTTCGTACCAATGGTATCATCCCCGCCATGGGTTAATTATGTGGAAACCTGTTCCATGCCTACATCAACTAACGATCAATTCTGTGATGTTGTACATTATGCACCGAGGGCATTGGAACCAGATCTCAGTTTTCTTGATACAGATCCCTTCCAGAGCATTGTTCTCCCATCATATGAGAATCTCTTGGAATTCATGACCTCGTATGGGTCATGATCAAGGATATGAGGACAAGTCTTTTACTATGTTGACCTCATTAAAAAAATGAAGAAGTTCCAATGAGGACATTTCTTTGTCTTGTGTCAACCTCGTTAAAAAATGAAACCAAAGATATGACGATAGTTCCTGGTCTTGTGTCAACCTCATTAAAAAATGAAACAAGGAGTATGAGGATAATTCGTTGTCTTGTGTCATCCTCGTTAAAAAATGAAACTAAGGATATGAGGATAGTTCCTTGTCTTGTGTCGACCTCGTTAAAAAATGAAATAAGGAATTGAGCATAGTTCCTTGTCATGTGTCAGGCTCGTTAAAAAATGAAACAAGGAATATGAGCAGAGTTTCTTGTCTTGTGTCAATCTCATTAAAAAATGAAACAAGGTCCCCTGGAGAAAAGTTCCAAGTTGAGTCTTTGAGTATATCTCGTAAAATCCCAGTCGAGTCTTTCACTTGATCTCGTAAATGAACCTTCATTCCATCCACTTGGTAGCCATGAGTAGTCTACTTAGGTGAATGTAATGAAGCTTGGGGGCATGAACCTAGTGATAAAGTTAAGTTTCCCTGTAGGTTATGTGAAGGGAATCACCCCATTCACCTTTGTCCCTATTTGGACAAAGCCAAAAAGGTGTTGGATAACTGTCTTGCTTCACTGTAGCGACTTCCATCTAGTTACAGGAGACTCTCCATTTCATCATGTTGGGGGCATGTAAACGATTTCCAAGTAGATTTTTTCATTTCAAGCTTGTGTAAAAATGAAACTGAATTCAATCATAGTTTGTCGTTTCAAGCTTGTGTAGAAATGAAACTAAACCCAAGCATAGTTCCCTATGGTTCAAGCTTATGTAAAAATGAACCCATTTTCATTTTTAACCCTTGTGATTCCCATTCTATCAACCTCTTTCACCAGATGTGCCTTTTTTTATTTTCATCCCATCAAAACCATCCCTTTGGCTGATCATACGCTTTCACTTGGTTGTTTTACCCTTTTTGAGGAACAGTTGCAATGAGTGATCTTATTAGCCAACCACTTCACATAAATCAACATGTTTTGAGTAGTTCCAACATCACCGAAACTAGTTCCTATCCTAGATACCACTCGTTCCTCAAAGTGGAGTCCTCTTTATGCTCTCTTCAGATGCTCTAAACATTAAAAGATTGTCGAGCACTTGTCCTTTCCAGCTTGTTAACGGATTGGAAATGATGTCTCTCTTGTATTATTTTACGCTTTTTCAGGCTTGAGAGATTAATTTACGAAAAAACTTGTTTAGTTTTCTTTTTGTCACTTTTCAAACTCTCTAAACATGAAAAGGACCGAGTTATCTTTGTCGTTAAACTTGTCAAAACATCAAATAGTGAAAAACTTGTCCATCTAGACAAGACCGAGTTTCACCTTCGCTTGACTCGTTAAAACATCAAATAGTGATGGATTCACCCAAAGGATGAAATTATACAACAAGAATATGTTATCCTCCTCAATATTGATAAAACTAAAGTGGTATTGGTCAACAATGACTGGGGAAAATTGGAAAAGGGGAAAACCACTTTATGGTAGCAGGTCGCTCTTGAACACGACACTTTCACTCCATCACCATGACTATTTGGGTTGGGTTATTAGCTTGATGGTTATCACATTGTTGGTCTACCATACCATCCATCGCTTTGTTTCGGGTCAATGCTACCAATTCACTTTAGTGTCACCAACATGTTCAAGAGAAGTCATTTAGTCAAAATTCATTTGTTGCAATACGATAAACCTTCAATTTCATGACCGCCATTCCTGAACATTGTGTCATCAGTCAAATTCCATCTCTAAAATCACTACACTCATTTTGTGTCATTGATGTGGTATACATCAAGGCCCTCTTGTAATGGGTCGCTTCTTGTCAACGTTAGCTCATTATCCAAGAAGTTGACTTAGAAACACCCAGTCAATACCTTGAAGCTTGCATGCATCAATGGCCAGATTCTCAGTTTCGGCGATAGGCATACATCAATGGCCTTCGACTGAAAGATTTTGTATGGTTTTCGACATCAAATCATCTACTCACAACATGCAGAATGTACTGCAATACCTTGAGGATCATTATCATTATCAGTGACTTCTCTCGCACCTGTTAACAACTTACATCATTGGTTGGTAATCAGATGGTGTCTTCCCATGTACGAATTCAGATCATATATTCACATGGTTAGACTCGTACTTGAGCAAACATTTGAACGATATTGAAGACCCCAGATGTAGTTTCATCCATCTGGGCTGCGATTTCAGGAGTAGTAAATCATGTGTACAATGACTTTACATTGATGGTCATTCTGATCATGGGTCTATATCTGTATATGGTTGTTTATGTACATGTAATGGAAGTTTATAAGTTGAGCATGGGTATTCCTTCCCTCAGTGATTCATGTAAAATCAAATATCATGATATATGTATTGTAATTGATGCAGGTCACCTTCCAATTTGATACCTCCTCATCACATCGTAAAGCATTTCATTCGAATTAGCATTTTTCTGACTTCATGCTTTAGGGGGCAGTTGTTACAAATCCATTTGGGCACATCAAATCCCAACAACGCGGTTAAACCATTATGAAGGTGCCCTGCAGAGTAGTTAAGTCCACTGTCAGGGTTCTCTACAGAGCACTGAGGCTTCCTTTTACTTGCAAAGGGTGAGAATGAGAGAAATTCACATAGGGTTTGGGGAATATTCTTATCTTTTTGAATCATCTAGAAGTTTCCCTCACTTATCAACTCCTATGAGATTGAAAATGGATGAGGAATGAGTTAAGGTGCATCCTCTCCTCTCATCCATTCTTCCACGGAACTAATTCTAAGTATGGAAGGCCATTCAATGCCACCATTAATGACAAAACCTCCTTCATCTTCATATAAATTAACTAATCATCTAAGTGATCAGGTGTTGGATTATGTTGAATTGTAAGGAGATAATGCTACTATGAGATTTGGCTTTGAAGTATTTTGATGCTACAAGTTTGTCATGCTTTTGATGTGATGTGGATGGGATCCAAGCTGGAGGAATGGCTTTGAATCAGACACCAATGCTTGTAGTTCCTTCTTGTATCTAATAAAGTGTTTGAACCTTTTTCCATATGTTTGTATTGTTTCATAATGCTTATGTGTGTGAATTGTATCTGATTCCTTTCACTTATATTCAATAGATCGTATGCTTTGATTGGTTTTTGTCTTATGTTGTGTTTACAGGGTACTTCTCAAGTGGATTAAGTACGGGAAGGAGCAATAGAATCAATATAAGGGAGACGAGAGGAAAGCGAAACTACAAGTAGGCTCTCTATCTTCTCATCTTATCTATTTTTTATAGGAAAAGTCTAAAATACTTTAAACTGTTGTTCTAGATGCATCTACTTATCTAGGGAATTAGTATTTATCCATAAACGCTAAATTCTACAAAACAAATTGGCGAATCCGCTGGGGAAACTATCACATTTCCTAGTAGCTTATTAACCTCCTAATACATTCTTGTAGACCCTACATGTGTTAATTGACTCTATTTTAGCTCTTTTGCATTGAATTTTGTTCAAAAATTAAGGTTAGATGACTCTTGAGTGTCCTCTCAGAAATCAGCGCAGGCTTGTTCAGGGGATAGTGCTCTTCAGAGCACCCTTGAGTGAGAAACAATGCTCTACAGTAAGTTAGGCCCTCCTTGACCTGCGTTGATCAACCTTAGGTCAAATTCCCACCTTTGGAAACTAGTTTTGCCAATTTTTCTCTGTTTGTTTGCTTGCTGAATAATCAATGAATGTCATGTCTCAGAGAAAAAAAAATTATCTCCTTTGTCAGCCCTACTTCAATTTGATTTATTAATGTTTCTTTAATGTTTTCTTTGTCATTATCAGTCTATAGTCAAACTTAGAATATAGTTGATTAATATTTATTTGAAATAAATTGTTGTAAAGTCTTCTCTTCCTTCGAATTAGAACTGTCGTAAAAGTCTTCGTTCTTATTAAAGATTGATTGATTGTATGTGCATAGTTTCCTTTTTTGTTCATCATAACATTAAGGGAATCAAAAAGAAGAACTCGCATTATTCATATTGTAGTTTGTGAAAGATTGAAAGGAATAGCTAGGGAAATTGCATTAGATATGTTCTTTGCTCTTTGTCAAAGATCTGATTTCTCTATCCCTACTAGCTAAGGTTTTCATTATTAAATTGAGTGAAAATAATGGTTATCATATTAGTTTCATTTTAGGAATTGTAAACATGCATCACGTGGTGAACTTGAAAGGAAAATTCCTAAGCAAGATCAACTTAAAATTTATCTGAATTTGCCTAATGGAGCGTTATCACCTAACAAAAAACATTTAGTGGTTTTAGGCTAGAGACGTGTTCTAGCATCATAAAACAAAGCAGCTGTCACTAACTTGTCTACAATATATCCTGAATGTGATACCTCATTCCACATACGTGAGTATACCATAGCTCATCCACGTACCTTCGAGTATATAGGGTGGTGTTACAGTACGTAAAGTATATGGGAATGCTCACACTGTGCGGTTTTGCATTAGATAGTGCTTATACGAATTGGCCGTCCACATACTTTCGAGTATATTTGAGAGGAAGAAACTAGGTTTCTATCCATCCTTAGGTAACCGAGTAGGCCACCTTGTACACTACGATACAATGAACACATCATTCGGGGAGATTTCCTACCTGTACTTCTCGGTTCGCCGAGAGGTATTCAACAATTCACAGTTGCTTGGTAAACCTTTTGCCTATATTATCCATTTTTTTTTTATTATGTTACTTGGACTATAATAAAATTAATTGACCGCGGATAACATCCTCCACGCTCACTCCTTAGTCGATCTTAGGTTGAAACATATGGTGACAAATCCAGAGTGCAGCGATAAATGAATTTCTTTTGATGGGAATCCTAGTCATTTTCCTCCTTTTGGAAATATTGGTGTTCCATATATGGCTACATTGTCCCTTCTCGGATTTACCGTTGGCTTGTCAGTATGGTTGTTTTCAACCTCCTTGGTTCAAAATGTCATGATTTCTCCGCAACCGAGTACACCTACAACTGGAAAAAATAAACTTCCAGTTAACCCTTTGCCTTCTTCCTTGGTTGTTTCTTCCTCCCCTTCTTCCTCTTTGCCTGGTGAAAGTATTGGTACTAGTAACCAAGTGGATAAGAAGAAGAAGAAAGGGAAGAAGAAGAAGGAGAAGCAAATTTAACAGAGGGGCAACCAAGCACCATTACTTTGAATGCAACATCTGATGGAAAACCATCCGTCAAGCCTCACAAAGTTCTATATCCATGCAAACTTTGTGCGGGATACCATCTTCTTCAAAATTTTCTTGATATTACTCATATCTTAGAAGAATGGTCTTCTCATTCATATCATCCTATTTTATCAACTTCTAGAGATCATGCTGATGATACACCATCAACTAGTGGTAGTAAAGTTCATGGAAAAATGTGTAAAGTTAACTTTTCCTATAGGCTATGTGAAGCGAATCACCCCATTCACCTTTGTCCCTATCTAGATGAAGCCAAAAAAGTGTTGGATAACCATCCTACTTCACTGCAGTGACTTCTATCTGGTTACAGGAGACTATCCCTTAATCCTTCACTACATGATGCATTGACTGACTCAATTCAACTATCAGTCAAACCCACTCTCTCTGAAAGTGAATCCTATGAGTCTATACCTGACTGAAATCAACAGGTTTAGGTAACAGTTGACCCAATTTCACCTTTAGCTAATCGTACCTTTCCCGAATAGAGTGAATATGATACCACTCAAGTTATTTTGATTTCTTTAGATTCAAATGAGCTTGGGGGCAATCTTCCTATTCCATCAAGATAGGAGGAAAATCCTCCTGTTCTCGTAACTCAAGGGGTTAATTCTCTCGTTTCTACAGGACCCCCTCCAAGCAGTCTGGTCACTTCCTTTGATTGGAATCGACTGACAGGATTATGTCTTCCTTCTTATGTGCCTTTCCATATCATAGTACAAGTTTGTAATATGATTGTATCAGGCACTATTATAGATGAAGTTGCATCTGTGAGTATCCTTTCCTCAACTTCTTGGCAAGCGCTCAGTTCGCCGCCACTTGTGCCTGTTATCCAGAATCTGTTGGATTTTAACAGAAGAAGTAGTCAATCATTAGGGATCCTACCTCAATTACCTATTTCTTTGGGAGGAAAAGTCGTTTATCTGAATGTGATGGTTGTCCCAGGCTCTTTAGATTATAATTTACTTCTTGGGTGTGACTATGTTTACGATATGGGAGCTATTGTCTCAACACTCTTTTGAGTGATTTGTTTCCCACATGAAGTTAAAATTATCACCATTGACTAGCTTTCATTTCCTGGTCCAAATATGGCTCCCACTCAACCATCTTCCCTAAATGATCCTTTTGTACCAATGGTATCATCCCCGCCACGGGTTAATTATGTGGAAAACTGTTACATGCCTACATCAACTAACAATCAATTCTGTGATGTTGTATATTATGTACTAAGGGCACTAGAACCAGATCTTAGTTTCCTTGATACAGATCCCTTCCAAAACATTGTTCTCCCATCAGATGAGAACCTCTTGGAAGTCATGACCTCGTATGGGCCATGATCAAGGATATGAGGATAATACTTTTACTGTGTCAACCTCATTAGAAAAATGAAGCATGTCCCATGAGGACAGTTCTTGGTCTTGTGTCAACCTCCTTAAAAAAATGAAACCAAGGATATGAGGATAGTTCCGAGTCTTGTGTCAACCTCATTAAAAAATGAAACAAAGGGTATGAGGATAATTCATTGTCTTGCGTCAACCTCATTAGAAAATGAAACCAAGCATATGAGGAAAGTTCCTAGTCTTGTGTCGACCTTGTTAAAAAATGAAACAAGGAATATGAGCATAGTTCCTTGTCTTGTGTCAAGCTCGTTAAAAAATGAAACAAGGAATATGAGAAGAGTTCCTTGTATTGTGTCAAGCTCATTAAAAAAATGAAACAAGGTCCCCTGGAGAAAATTTCCAAGTCGATTCTTTTAGTAGATCTCGTAATATCCCAATCGATTCTTTCACTTGATATTGTAAATGAACCTTCATTCCATCCACTTGATATCCATTAGTAGTCTACTTAGGTGAATGTAATGAAGCTTGGGGGGCATGCACCTAGTGGTAAAGTTAAGTTTCCCTGTAGGTTATGTGAAGGGAATCACCCCATTCACCTTTGTCCCTATCTGGACGAAGCCAAAAATGTGTTGGATAACTATCCTGCTTCACTGTAGCGACTTCCATCTGGTTACAGGAGACTCTCCCTTTCATCATGCTCGGGGCATGTAAACCATTTCCAAGCATAGTTTTTCATTTCAAGCTTGTGTAAAAATGAAACTGAATTCAAGCATAGTTTTTCGTTTCAAGCTTTTGTAAAAATGAAATTGAACCCAAGCATAGTTCCCTATGGTTCAAGCTTGTGTAAAAATGAACCCATTTCCATTTTTAACCCTTGCGATTGCCATTCTATCACCTCTTTCCTCAGATGAGCCTTGGTTGTTTTCATCCCATCACCACCATCCCTTTCGTTGACCATACACTTTCACTTGGTTGTTTTACCCTTTTTCAGGAACAATTGCAATGAGTGGTCTTATTAGTCAACCTCTTCACGTAAATCAACATGTTTTTAGAAGTTCCAACATCACCGGAACTAGTTTCTATCCTAGACACCACTTGTTCCTCAAATTCGAGTCCTCTTTAAGATATTTTCAGACTCTCAAAATATGAAAAGATTACCAAGCGCTTGTCCTTTCCAGCTTGGTTTGGAAATGATATCTCTCTTGTATTATTTTACGCTTTTTCAGGCTTGAGAGATTAATTTACAAAAAAGAACTTGTGGAGTTTTATTTTTGTCCCTTTTCAAAATATCTAAACATGAAAAGGACTGAGTTATGTTTGTCGTTAAACTCGTTAAAACATCAAATAGAGACAAACGTGTCCGTCTAGACAAGACCGAGCTTCACTTTCACTAGACTCATTAAAACATCAAATACCGATGGATTTGCCCGAAAGGTGATATTATACAACAAGAATATGTTATCCCCCTCAAGCATGATAAAAATAAAGAGGTACCGGTCAGCAATGACTGGGGAAAAGGGGAAAACCACTTTATGGTAGCAAGTCGCTCTTGAACATGACACTTTCACTCCATTACCATGACTATTTGGGTTGGGTTATTAGCTTGATGTTTATCACACCATTGGTCTATCATACCATCCATCACTTTGTTTTGGGTCAATGCTAATAATTCACTTTAGTGTCACCGGCATGTTCAACAGAAGTCATTTACTCAAAATTCATCTATTGCAATACCATAAACCTTCATTTTCATCACCGCCATTCCTGAACCTTGTTTCATCAGTCAAAATCCATCTGTAAAATCACTACACTCATTTCATGTCGTTGATGTGGGATACATCAAGGACCTCCTGCGACGGGTCGCTTCTTGTCGACATCAGCTCATTATTGAAGAAGTTGACTTAGAAACACCCATTTAGTACCTTGAAGCTTGCATGCATGAATGGAAGGTTTCTCGCTTCCGGCAACACACATACATCAATGGATTTTGAACGAAATACTTTGTATGGTGTTCGACATCAAATCATCTATTCACACCATGCAGAACATACTACAGTACCTTAAGGATTATTATCATTATCGGTGATTTCTCTCACATCTATTAACATCTTACATCATTGGCTGGTAATCAGAAGGTGTCTTCCCATGTTTGAATTCAGATCACATATTCACGTGGTTAGACTCATACTTGAGCAAACATTTAAATGAGATTGAAGACCCTGGATGTAGTTTCATCCAGCTGGGCTGCGATTTCAGGAGTATTAAATCATGTGTACAATGGCTTTACATTGATGGTAATTCCGATCATGGGTCTATATCTGTAGATGCTTGTTTATGTACATGTAATGAAAGTTTATAAGTTGCACATTGGTAGGCCTTCCCTCAATGATTCATGTAAAATCAAATATCATGATATATGTATTGTAATTGATGCAGGTCACCTTCCACTTTGATACCTCCTCATCACATCGTAAAGTATTTCATTCGACATTGGCATTTTTTCAAATGCTTCAGGGGGTAGTCGTTACAGATCCGTTTGGGAACATCAAATCCCAACATCTAGATAAGTGTTTTAGGACTCATCAAACTGTAATTTCAGTTGTTTCATGCCCTAAACAAGTCACCCCTTTGAATGCTTCCTTCCGAAACAATTTCATGACTTGAAGACATCCAGAAATAGCCTATGGAGGGACCAACGTAGGTAAGCCCTTATGAAGGTGCGCTATAGAGTAGTTAAGTCCACTGCCAGGCTACTCTACAAAGCACTTAGGCTTCCTTTTACCTGTGTTGGGCAAGAATGAGCAAAATTCACATAGGGTTTGGGGAATATTCTTATCTTTTGGAGTAATCTAGAAGTTTCCCTCACTTATCAACTCCTATGAGCCTGAAATGGATGAGGAATGAGTTAAGGTGCATCCTATCCTCTCATCCCTTCCTCCATGGAACTAATTCTAAGTATGGAAGGCCATTCAATGCCACCATTAATGACAAAACCTCCTTCAACTTCTTATAAATTGACCACTCCTCTAAGTGACCAGGGGCTGGATTATGTTGAATTGTAAGGAGATAATGCTGCTATGAGATTTGGCTTTGAGGCAAGTATTGTGATGCTACAAGTTTATCATGCTTTTGATGTGATGTGGATGGGATGCACACTGGAGGAATTTGAATCCGACACCAATGGTTGTAGTTCCTTCTTCTATCTAATAAAGTGTTTGAACCTTTTTCCCATATGTTTGTATTGTTTCATAATGCTTATGTGTGTGAGTTGTGTCTTATTCCTTTCACTTATATTTAATAGATTTTATGCTTTGATTAGTTTTTGTTTTCTGTTGTGTTTACATGGTACTTCTCAAGCAGATTAAGTACGGGAAGGAGCGACAAAATCAATATGAGGGAGACAAGAGGAAGTTGAAACTACAAGTAGGTTCTCTATCTTCTCATCTTGTTTATAGGAAAAGTCTAAAACACTTTAAATTGTTGTTCTAGATACAGCTACTTATCTAGGAAATTAGTATTTATCGTAGATGCTAAATTCTCCAAAACAACTTGTAGTTACAATCCTCCAATGAACCTCCCACTAGCTATTCAAGGTTGGACAACATAGTCTATCTTCCCATCACATTGATCCAAGGGAAAAACACCTAAGGCTTTAGAGGACCAAGCACAATTTCCATTCTAGTGTTGCTTTTGTGTTCCTACTACAATGTTTTCTTGGAAAGTTTTTCTTTGTTGTTCCTTCTCCCACTTGAGATTTTTCCTCTTTTTTTTCTCTTTTCCTTGCATCCTCTTTTCTTTAAGATCAACATATCCTACAAGACGAACCAAATTACATCCACTGACTTCATGGAAAGAAGAAAACATGGCCATTTCCTCTTCCCAATGTCTCCTTGCCAGTTGTTAGGTGGTGAAGCACTCTATTACATGAGTGGAACCATTCTTCCACTCCCATGCTCCCCCTCATACTTTGGACCATGTTTTACTCCCTTCAAGCTCACATTTCACACTTAATTATTTTATGATTATACATAATTACTTATCTAGCTATGGCCTCTATGCTAGCATTATATAGTCATCATTTTAAAATTAAAAAAATATGTTTATTATGGTGGGTGTTACATCATATATGATAAATTCTAGCTTTATCATTATTTCCATCCAAAAATATTAGAAAATAAGGAGTTCCCTATGAAAAATGGATTAAAAAAGGCCTATACCTTAATTTTTATTGAAAAAATTGTAGAAATAGCAATTTATCTGTAGTGAGATGTGTGAATTACCCTTATTCACCCTCTCAAATTTATTGTATTATGGCATGTTTAGCAAGATGGTCAGCCCATGACACAAATGAAATAAAAACTTGTTAGACTCATTATGGAAAGGAATTTTAGCAACCATTTGGGCATGGTTCCTATTGTCCATTGTAAGAGGTATTACTTCAACAAGTATCAAAATATAAACCTCTCCCTAAATACTATGTATAATTTGATTAAATATTTTGAATAACTATATATGGGGAAACATTATATATGGATATTGACAATTAATTATCATTTTATAATTCTTAAAATTACACATGAATTTTTTTAGATGCAACTAAGATCATGATACTTCTTTTTATTTTAGGGCATTCATCATATCATAATACTATATGTTCCTCTTTCAACAAAACATCATTTTTTTTAGGTGAGGGTTGGGGAAATGGGTGGAATGATGTATAATAATGTATTAATGAACATAATACATTTGATAAAGTGCAAAGAAGAGAGAACTTATTTCCCTCTAAGGTATAGTCAAATGTCTTTAGGTTGTATTTGACCCTAGTATCACAATCTCTTATAAGTATCCTAATGAGAGCGCCTTTGAGTGTAAATAATAAGAAAATAGGGATGGGTAATCAAAACAAATTAATCACCTAAGAATCACTAAAACCAAATTTTGTTAGGCATAAAGATATATATTTTTCCTTAAAATGTCAACGAAATAAGAAATATTAAGGATGAAGAGTTATAGATGGTTCACCTTTTTATGTTTAGAAACATATATACATACACATAAACCACTTCTTTGGGAACATGTCATCATGCGTTACACTAAATATAATGGTAAAAGTAGTATAATGCCTACATTTCAACCCACAACTATCTTACTAGAGAGGCATATCCTTATGGGAGGATGTCCGTTCACCTATACACCTAGTATTGGATTTATTTTAACATTTGAATCCTTGTATGAGTTATGTTGTTTTCTTTACTATGGGTACACAAAAAAAAAATGTATTAAAGAAACCATGGTAAAAATGGAGCAATATGATATCGAGTAAATGTAGGAAAAAAAAATTTGGAATATGTGTTAGGAAGATGGCTCAACAAAAGGATTTTGTAATGTATGCTTGAATACCTAGTGAAAATTTAGATATTGTTTCATATTCCATCAATTAATATGATATGTCACAAGATCATTGAGTAAGTCCCCCATGATAAAGTTTAACTAATGTTTAATCATAGTACTCATTCCTTTAAATAAAAAGTAAAAAATATCACTACTTCCTATAAACTATCAATTAGAAATAATTAATATTCACTTTAAAATCAAAATAATGATAAGGAAAATTTTCCATACCATAATTATGATCATGATTTTGCTAACAAGGCCTGCTCCACTTCCCAATTTATTCTTAGCTTCTAGGTGTGCGAAACTATTTTGTGGAGATCCAACCAGAATTCCGTCAACAATACTAAGGAAAAAGAAGTTGGAACTAATGTTTTCATGAAGTCTCTATCTAAAACGAAAAAAAAAAATTAAGATAAAACTTTAGAAAATATAGTTTCATTTCCTCACAATGCACTACAATGTCTTTAAATTCAAAAAAGGGGAATCTTAGGATCCTTTATTCAAAGGGTGATAAGGAAAATGTTGTCATTAACACTTAAATATATAACATTCACTTGAAATATTAACAAGGCAGGCTGCGTGGCAGCTAGTCCCTGCCTTTAGCAAGCCAGCCTGTTACCAGCATATAACACCTACACTAACAGCAGCAGCCCTTGATGCAGCAGTTGTTTATTCTATAGACTAAGCAGTTGTTGGTTCAGTAGTTGAAGCACCAGTAGATCCAGCAGCAATAGTAGATCCGACACTACAACACCTACACTAACAGCAGCAGCCCTTGATCCAGCAGTTGTCAAATCTGGCGCAGAATTAAGCAGAAAGGGCTTGTGAATGCAATCGGAGTCAGCGATTTCAGTAGTGGAGAAAGGGCTGGTGAATGCAATCAGAGTCAGCAATTTCAGTGTACAACAACTCGGCTGCAATTTTTGTGTTTTGCTGATATCTATCTATTACAATATTCCCGGCGACTTCTAGATGGGGTTTTGAATTTACAGTCTGATTCTAGGTTTTAGAGAGGTGGGAATATTTTTTTTGGTGGGAGTTTTCCGGAGTAACTGCGTGCAAGATATCAAGAAGAAATCTGGTTCAAAGATATCAAGTAGAATTCCAGCTTCAGTATTATTTAAGCTCGCTGCTAGTAAGTTACAGACTTTTTAGCAATTTACTTTCACACCTGGTCAATTTTCGATCTGTATTCATATATTTTGGAATGGGAGAATGTTGTTCTCCCTCTAAACAGTTTTAAGTGTTTTCTATCTACACTGTACAATTTAGTTGCTGTAGTCCCAATTAGTTACCGCAGTCTGATTCAAAAGCATAAAATTTGAACCTTTACTCTAGCAATAGGTCCAATTTGAATCATGATTGTTTTAAATTTTCTCCAGCAATAGCCCCTATTAAGTCACCGATGACCATCCTTCATTCTGCAAATTTATATAATATTTTTAGGGCAGAAGATTAGTTGGCAACTTGGCATGCTAACTGTACCCTGCTTTTAAAATAATCATGGTTAAACAGCAATGGAATTTGATATGGGTGCCCTCTCTATGCCAAGTGCAGTTTTATTTGCTTTGAGTATCTATTTGCAACATATCACACTCTCGGAATTTCCTAGTCAAAATGGTATGAGACACATCAAGATGTAAATTATTTATTATATTAAAAGTTAAGAAGAAAATGTACTGAGATGCTGAGAACAGTAAAAGCCGTTGTATATATGTTGGGTGTTGTATATCTGTTTTAGCTCTCAAACGCACTCTGTTTCTTATACACACTTGTTAATAAATGTATAATTAATATTAATGAATTTAGTAGGATATTTGATTTTTATGAGCTTTGGTTATATTTGATATATGCCACGAGTCTGAGTAATATTCCACCATCAATGTTTACCACACGACCGAGCAGAGTTACATAACTTCCAGAGTTCATGTGCTCACATGCCAAGGTTACATTTATTATAACCATCCTATCCAATCATGGATGACGCGCCATCGGACTTCGCTCATAATGCATATGGAAAAGTTATCAAATATATGCCACTCGGAACCCAACGATATCATTTGGCATTACCACCAGCTCAAGCATAATGCATGAGCGAAACGTGGTGCAGGACAACCATGAAAAATACCATTTTATGCATGTTGGATATCCCCGCCCTCCGGACCGGACGTGAAGGTCCCCCTCATCTGTCTCATTTGCAAATCGAACCAGGCATCGCTATTTAGCAGTCGGGCACACGCAGTGAAGGGGTGCAACGAAGGGGTTGAGCTCGATACAGGGCGAAAGAATTCCGGCTTCAGTATTATTTAAGCTCGCTGCTAGTAAGTTACAGACTTTTTAGCAATTTACTTTCACACCTGGTCAATTTTCGATCTGTATTCATATATTTCGGAATGGGAGAATGTTGTTTTCCCTCTAAACAGTTTTAAGTGTTTTCTGTCTACACTATATAATTTAGTTGCTGTAGTCCCAATTAGTTACCACAGTCTGATTCAAAAGCATAAAATTTGAGCCTTTACTCTAGCACTAGGTCCAATTTGAATCATGATTGTTTTAAATTTTCTCCAGCAATAGCCCCTATTAAGTCACCGATGACCATCCTTCATTCTGCAAATTTATATAATATTTTTAGGGCAGAAGATTAGTTGGCAACTTGGCATGCTAACTGTACCCTGCTTTTAACATAATCATGGTTAAACAGCAACGGAATTTGATATGGGTGCCCTCTCTATGCCAAGTGCAGTTTTATTTCCTTTGAGTATCTATTTGCAAAATATCACACTCTCACAATTTCCTAGTCAAAATGGTATGAGACACATCGAGATGTAAATTATTTATTATATTAAAAGTTAAGAAGAAAATGTACTGAGATGTTGAGAACAGTAACAGCCGTTGTATATATGTTGGGCATTGTATATCTGTTTTAGCTCTCAAACGCACTCTGTTTCTTATACACACTTGTTAATAAATGTATAATTAATATTAATGAATTTAGTAGGATATTTGATTTTTATGAGCTTTTCCTATAGAAATCTCCATATTCACATTTTCGAGTTTGTTGATAAATGCAGGAACCTTTCAACAAAGCACATTGGATTCTCTTGAATATCGGATGTAAAGGGCTCGTGAATGCAATCGGAGTCAGCGATTTCAGTAGTGGAGAAAGGGCTGGTGAATGCAATCAGAGTCAACAATTTCAGTGTACAACAGATAGAGGAATTGCTCACCTTTGCCAAGATAGTTCCTGCTGTAAATCAGGTACTTGATTTTCTATTCTTCCCATCTCTCTTCATGGAAATTTTTGCATAGAATTCATCTTGTTTCTCTTTGCTAGTTTTACTGTCACGTAATGGGCTATAAAAACAGAGGAAAAACAGTCAAACTACCGTACCGTGAATCTAAGATGGCTTCAAACATGAAAAAAATGAATATACTAACCTAGCTTTGGAGCGAGAAGTAGCAGTTGGGAATTAGGCTACTGAAGCACCTTATATACAAGAGAGACAACTGCTTCCAGCTATTTCCTTAAACTTTTTCGCGTTTGTACAAATTTTCCTTTGCAATATAGTTTTCCATTGATTCTAGTTATATTTTACCTGCAACAAGTTTCACTGGCCAACTGTTATGCATGATTAGGTAATAATAAATATAGGGCAACTAAAAAGCATTAGACAGGTCTAAAATTGTTAGACAAAACCGACATCTGTTTCAAAGTTCATACTGCCACAAATCTTCCTGCCTTTTACAATATTTTTATTTGTAATTAAAAATTGACCAATAGACTATACACAATGCAACTCTGCCATCTTTAGAACTTCCATTCCCAGCTACGCAAAGCTATCAATATGCTGAACTCGTACAAGGTTCTTTTATATCCGTACAATTGACGTATAAACAATGTAAATATGTCATCTTGGAATCAAACAAAAGTGTAAAAACAAAAAAGCATTTGACTCCCTCTAGCAAGCTGTTATTCAAGCCTGCAAAAAGAACCATGGAATTGTATTAAAAATATTTGTGCCAGAGTTGCTGAGAAATTCCTAAGCCTACGATTTTAGCGTCCTGATGTTTGTGCTATTAGACTGGTTGAATTTCCTCTCTGCACATGAGCACCATGCATTAGGGCTGAATTCACTAATTGGAAAGAGGTAATAATTAGAAAATGATTTCTACTGTATCCTAATGTAAACATTATTGTTCTTACTTTATCAAACGAAATGATTGTACACTGATGGCACTCGTTGTCTCTTTTCAGGTAACTGTTGAAGAGGCGGTGGGGGTTCCCATGATCGCGTTCCCGCTGCAGTCGGACCAGCCGGTGAACGCTTTCCTTCTGGTTGAAGAGGCAAAAGTGGCGGTGGAGATTAAGATGATTGACCACTTGAGGAAAAGAGAGGATGTGGAGAGAGCTGTGCGAAGCATAATGGCGATGGACGAAGCGGCGTTGCAGATGAAGCAAAGGGTGAAGGCATTGAGCATAGCGGCTCTCTGGAATAATCATTTTGGAATTTCTGGCTTCAAAGTCCGGTAATGCTGCTTCAAATATATGGCAGTGGATTTTGAACAAGGCGGTGCCGAAAATAACTCCTGGCAAAACACGTACACCACTTCATGCAACAGCTGCCAACCCAACCTGCAAACAAAATATGCCATAAGTTCGCCCTACACTTTCTTAACATTAAATGTTAGGAGATTAATGCTAAGGTGAAAGATAGCATTACTTCATCCAGCTTTCAAATTGGTCTAATTATTTGTACTTCTCCGCATTGTTACCTAACTTTTCAGCCTGCATACCTTGTTTTGAGGCCAAATAAGATGAACATTGTTTTGATTGGTTAAAAGCATAGCAAAATATAAAATATTGTATCGGTTAATGTGACATCTGGAGAAACTTTAGTTTAAGGAAAAATAAGTTTATTGGTTGTCGTGCCAAACTAATGCCATCGAACCAAATCGATTACTATAGTCCCTGCCAACCCGGAGGGCAGGGACTAATAAGAAAGACTTATCAAAGTGTCACCATGATCGTAGATGTGACAATAGTGTTGAGTCTAACTATTTTGGTTACTTGAGATACTATCAAATTTGGACCAAAATTACAATTCGAGGCCGAAGCTCCTTTTGATTTTCCTTTTAAGCCCTCGATATCTACAATGACGCACCGAACATTGACAGGTCCTCACTAAAGTGCATATGATAACCAATAGGTAGAGACGAGGAAAACAAAAAAAACATGTCCATGTGCAAGTGTTTGGCGCACATAGTTGTAGGTTTTTCTTAACACATGAAAACTCTCATCATCTCACGACTAACAGTATGCAGCTATCGATAGCAACTAATCATAAGCACTCTAATTGGGGTCAGTTACACCATAGAAAATGCCAGATAAATGAAAATTACCTTCATACTATAAATTGAAGTATTTCCACGACCATGGGACACCTATATCATGAGACGCCTATATCATGATTGAGTGGATGTTTTCGCCATGATTATTTAATTTCTTTCGCAATTAACTAAAGTAATCCAACAACCATTGGACACCTATATCATGAGTGGATGGACACTTGTGCCATGATTGTTTAATTTCTTTCAAAATTATTTAATTGAATTTTTTTTCAGGTTACTATGTTTCAATTTGCTATTCACTTTGAAGTTGATAACCTATTTTCACTCTAAGCGCGACTTTCTTCAACTTCATCTCTATAACCAAGGCATCCATTGATATTTGAATTTTATCTATAGGTATTCCATGTAAATTATAAGAAGTATTTACTTATTGGTTTGTTTTCCCAAAAGAATAATTTTTTTATTTAAAATAAGTAAAAATATAATATTTAAATACTTTGATCGAATTAATTTTTTAATCAAAAATATATATATATATATACGAGTTCTTCAACTATAATCAATAAATATACTATAATCAACAAATATATCATTCCTAGAGCTATTAAAAATGTATACAAATTAAGTATTATATATAATTTAATGAAAACTATTGTTATACTAATATATCACTAAAATTAATATACCTATAATCTTTCTTTTGCAAATTAACAATTATAATTATGTTTTATAAATATAAATATAGAAAAACTCATTACATATTTTGCCTTTCTAATATTAGTAAAAGTGAAAATTATTTTATTTATGGAGCTTTTCTTCAAGTACTAAATCTCCTTCATTATTAATAAATCAACCTAGATCCATCTTAACTCCAGAGGGATCAAATCCCTTGAGGTGTAAACCTCTTTTTTGAGTGCAAAACTTGAGGAAAGGTTTTCACCTGAGAGATTTGATCCCTCTTGGTGCTTGATAGATCCCGAGTTAAGATGGGATCTAGGTTGGTTTCAGTCTTGTGTAGCCAAAGAAAACAAATCCCTTGAGGTGTAAACGTCTTTTTTGAGTGAAAAACTTGAGGAAAGGTTTTCACTTGAGAGATTTGATCCCTCTTGGCACTTGATAGATCCGGAGTTAAGATGGATCTAGGTTGGTTTCAGCCTGTGCGGCCAAAGAAAGCCTAACTAACAGATGATTGATTTTATCAGTTATATGTAAAATCATTTAATATTAAATATAATCATTTTAAATATGCTAAATATGTATCATATTAATCTGGTCATTTTAATTTTAAATTTTCTTAGTTACCTCAGTTTGTCAAGATGGTAAATATTGTGAATAACCTTAATGATGAAAAATGATGAAATAAAAAATTTGAATATAAAGTGACAATGTAATAGTGTTGAATGATCAGAAATGTGAATAATAGGAATATAATAAATTACAGATAGTCTTTCATTGTGATTAATCTCAAACTATTTTCTTCTATTATTCTCATTGTCACCCTTGTTACTTTTGTTATCTTTTCATATCAATTATATGAAAAGTACAGGTTAAATCATAAACCATTTAAATATTTAGCTCGAGATATTGTAGTAACCGTCATACCTTGTCTCTCTGTCTATCCAATATTAATAGCTTGAATTACTATAACACAAAAATCAATGTATATTGTTAATAATTTTTTATGCTTACATTGAAATCAATGCACAATATTAATCCCGTCACTTTAAAATTAATGTACCATCATACATCCAATTACATCAAATCAGAATTTAACATCTATATTGAAATCAATGCATCTAATGCAAGAAATCAAATAAGATTAGAAAACGACATTTACGCTGAAATCAATGCATCTAATGTAGGCAATCAAATACGATTAGAAATCAACATTTACACTCAAATCAATGCATCTAGTGCAAGTAAGAAAATAGGTTTATAAACCAATCTATACATTGAAATCAATGCATCTAGTGCAAGTAAGCAAATAGGATTATAAACCAACATCTACACTGAAATCAATGCATTTGGTGCAAGCAATCGAATAAGACTAGAAATCACCATCTACACTAAAATCAATGCATCTAGTGCAAACAATCAAATATTATTAGAAATCAACATCTACATCGAAATCAATTCATCTAGTGCAAGTAATCAAATAGTATTATAAATCACCATATACACTGAAATCAATGCATTTAGTGAAAGAAATCAAATAGGATTAGATATCATCTACATTGAAATCAATGCATCTAGTGCAATAAATATTCTTCTCTCTCCCCCCCCCCCGCAGTCCATATATATATATATATATATATAATATATATATATATACTAATATATATATATAATATATATATATATATATATATATATATGTATGTATATTCTCCCTCCATCTCTCCATATTTGTCTCTCTATCTCAACCCCCAAACAGACATACTCTCTCACTCCATATCTATCAATATCTTTGTCCCTCCCTCTCTCTCTCCATCTCTCTCTTCTTCCCTCTTCACTTTCCATATATATCTCTATCTCCCTTTGTCTCTCTATATCAGCTCCAAAACATACACTCTCTTTATCTAATCTATCTATCTATCCATGCCTCCTCCTCTCCCTCCCTCTCTCTCTTTTCCCCTTCCCTCCCTCTCCCCTGCTTCTATCTATCTTCCCTCTTGTTATCCTCTCTCCCCCTCTCTCCATTTTTCTTATCACTCCCTCTCTCCCTCTCCACCTTTCTCTCTCTATTTCTTTATTCTTACCTCCCTCTCTCCCCCTCCAACTCCATCTCTCTTTCCCTCCCTCTCTCCTCTCTCCCCTCTCTCTCTCTCTCTCTCACTCTCACTCTCTCTCTCTCTCTCTCTCTCTCTCTCTTCACCCTCCAACTTTGTTACTATTTCCTTCCCTCTCTCCTCTCTCCTTCTCTCCCCCATTCTCCTCATATCTCCTTCTTTGTCTCTTTATCTCACCCCAAACATACACACTCTCTCTCGATCTCTCCCTTGTCACTCCTTCTCTCTCTCCATTTCTCACTTTCTATGTATTTCTTCTTCCCTCCCTCTCTCCTTCTCTCTCTCAAATCCGCTCACTCGTACCTCCTCTCTCTCTCTCTCTCCCTTATCACTCCCTCTCTCTCTACATACTTCTTCTTCCCTCCCTCTCTCCACTTCACTCTCTATTTCTTTCTTCTTCCCTCCCTTTCTCCTCCTCTCTTGCAATTCCTCTCTGTCATCCTTCCTCTCTCTACTTCTCACTCTCTACGTACTTCTTCTTCCCTCCCTCTCTCCACTTCACTCTCTGTTTCTTTCTTCTTCCCTCCCTCTCTCCTCCCCTCTTGCAATTCCTCTCTATCATCCTTCCTCTCTCTCTCTCTCTCTCTCTCTCTCTCTCTCTCTCTCTGCCCTCCAATACTCTCACTATCTCCCTCCCTCTCTCCTTCTCTCTCCACCTCTATCACTCTATGTATTTGTTCTTCCCTCCCATATATATCTAGAGTTAACATATACCATGATATATTAATATATATTATAATATAACAATTTTAATATTGTATTAATTTAAAGTTATTAAATTTAATAATATTAATATTATTACGCCATAAGGCGTTTCCATTTGAAATCAACTTTCCTCTTGGGTTACGTGTACATTTCTAAGCCTTTGATTTAAGTGTTAGACGATGAAACTAATCTCATCCATCCAATTGATGAGACCGATATATGATGAGACCCTGCAGATAGACGGTTGTTGGGTAGATGAAATGAAAAATTTGAATGGTTGTCATATATCCGGGTTGCATCTTAAACACGTTCTTCCATCCACGTTCCTGCGCAGGCGCTGCCATGACTTTTCCCTGGGCATATTTCGCTGGTTCCTTGCCTCGGCGTCTCAGTAGCCGGGTCGTCATAGGGTAATCCGTTGAAGAACAAATGGGTCGGATCTCCCGTTGCGCTTTTGTATTCATACATGGTTATGTACCTCATATGGGCCGCGCTTTCCTTTCGGGGACGACGATACTCGATTAGTTTTTCATGGATTCGGCTTTCATCGCAGGCAAGCAGGAACTCGCAAACGATTTCATAAGCGAGTGTTTGAGAAGATCCTACAATTATTCGGTGGGCTGAAATCGTATGTTATTTATCTCTGTAGGGCGATCTAGCAACATGGAGCGGAGGATCCAAGGAGAGTTTTTCATGCTATAAAAATGGGAATCGCACTTGTCCTAGTTTCAATCTTCTATTTCAATGGTATATTGTTCGATTCCTTTCAAGACCTGATTGTCTGGGCCGTCATGACAGTGGTTATGATCTTTGAATTCACTGCAGGTAAATACTCCTAATTATTTTTATTTGTATATATGAGACTACATTAATTAGGTTACTCTCATGGTAAGATTTTGATAAAAAAAATTAGTAGAAATTTAAAACGGAAGTTATAATTATGGAGTTACATATTTTAAATATTCCTGAATTTATATCTATTTATTTTAAAGTTTTTAACACAAAATTATGTCCCTGTGATAAAAAAAAAAAAACTGTGTATATATATAAACTCAATTATAAGTTTTGAATATTTTGATAAAATGTAAGTAACAAATTTCATACTAGAAGAAATATTAGTATGATATACTGCGCAATACTCTTGATATTTTTTTTATTGTGGCAGGAGCAATCTTGGGCAAAGGATTAAACAGAATGTTCGCAATGTTTCTGGGAGGAGCCTTGTCTGTGCTGGTAAACCTCGTTGCACGTCAAGTTGGAAAGACGTTCCAACCAATTATACTTGCTGCTGGGGTGTTTCTCTTTTGTGAGTAAAAGTATTTTATGCATAAACATGTAAGATGGAAGAGCTCAATCACATACGAAGATTTTAGTAATTTGAAATCAATTAAAAAAATTGATATCAAAGTTTCAAAAACACAATCTATTCATTATAAATCATATAATTAATTAATGTTTGTGACTGTCCATATGATTACAGGTGGATTGGCGACATTTACATGGATTTCCCCCTTCTTTGCGAGATATGAGTATGGATTCATGATCTTCGTTCTCACCTTCAGTATCATTTCCATCTCTGGATATCGCGAGGAAGACTTACTTCAATATGCACTTGCACGGTTGGAGATGGTACTTTTAGGGTGCGGTATAGCTATACTTACCAGTTTACTCATCTACCCAGTTTGGGCGGGAGCTGATCTTCGCAAATTGATTATACGCAACCTCGAAGGATTTGCTATGTCTCTAGAAGGTGAAGAATTTTTAGAAGGTGAAGCATTTTTATGTTCGATCTTGTCGATCAAATTCTAAAATATTTTCAAATTATGAAATATTTTCAAAATCTAAAGATTAAATATTTTTTTTTTTATTTGGTGGTAAAAATGACCCTCATAGGCTTGCAGAACTATAGAATTTGTTAATGGTACTCATTTACCCAGGCAAAGATTTTGTTTCTACATACATTGTAGGCTGCGTCCAAGAGTTTTCCAAGGAATCTTCCGTCAAGGCCAGCAAGAAAAATGTGGTCTCTACGGGTTACATGCATGTGTTAAATTCAAAAGCTAGAGAAGAAGCTTTGGTGGGTATTATTGCAGAGCAAATTGTTCTTACTAATTTAGATTCACTTCCGTTCAAAAGGTTAGAATTAATATATTAATTCTAATAATGAAACAGCACTTGAATAAAGCAGTGGTGGAATTACATAATTGCTTGAAGTCCCAACCATAGCTATTTCTAGACAATAAAAGGTGGCAGATCGTGGAAGACGACCCAAGACCAAATTTCATTAATGTCAAAATTACGCCTTCCTCTAAATCTGAAAACCCACAAGCATTGAGAATCAAGAAGGCCGATGGTGACGCAAACAAAAAACCTGTTATGTTGAGCAAAAACAAGATCTAGCCTCTTACATCGGATGGTTCTGTTGTAGTCCGAAATTCCGAAGCAGTGCAGGGTGCGGCCTTCATGGACACCTTTTCTCTTGCAACGGTTGCGTGTCTTCTCACAAAAGTTGCGGCGAGGCTTGAGACTGACATTGTTGCGGTGGACGAGTTGGGAGAGCTTGCAAATTTCCCTTTCGCGGAGGAGGAGGAGTGGGGAAAGCGTCCAAACGTCCATAATTATGATGCCTCAGCAAAAGGATCACCCCACTACCCATCATCATCTCGGCCGCAGACAATTCAAGATTTTGCGGCAAAAGTGCGACCGCCAGACCTGTCACCATCTCGGATAGAGCGCATACAGAACTCAGTGGCTGTGATGCCGGCTGCAGAACAGCTACCTCATCTGCCAGTGAAATCAGTTCGATGGTCGCCCATGTGAAAGCTTGAAATGTATACACATCAATAAATTTTATTAACACTATTAAAATGTTATATGCTTGAAATGGATGGATTAATTTGTGAAACAAAAAGGTTGTAATCCTTCTCTTAATCAGATTTTATTGATCAAAGTTATGCAAATGTAACATGAGAAATCAATATCCAGTTTGTGTATATAGAGCTATAAAGAATATTGGAACGTGAAATTACCAAAATAGAACGAACAACCCTTGTAACCTCGTTTTCCGCTTGGATTCTGTGTATGTTATGCTATTTTTTATTTATATATAAATGAATAATTATGTATACATACAATTATTTTTCCTCTCAGATTATAAGTATGTTATGTTATTTGTGATTTATATATATATTAATGAATAATTACGTAAAGCGTTTCTCTCTGAAATCAACTTCCTTTATTGTTTATTTATCATTGTGTGCACCATACGATTAGATGTTAGACGATTAAACAAATTTCAAACATTAGATCAATGGCAAGAGGAAGAGACACGGGCGGAATGGAAACGAGACATACATTTATGTTATGGCATTCGCCCATGGCAAGAGGAAGAGACACGGGCGGAATGGAAACGAGACATACATTTATGTTATGGCATTCGCCCCGTGGAGTTCGTTCCACATGGAATTCGTTGGCAACATGGATATAGAATGACTAGCTGTCGATATGCATGTGGAGTTTCAATTTAATAGCATTTTGAATGGAATTCAGCTTTATGAGTTTGATTTTGGGTTAGATATGTAATGGATATTTTTATGTGAAATTCAATGGAGGGTATTTAAGTGCTGCATATTGTATGCATTTGCAGATTGATTCAATCTACAACCATACTTCTCAGAGCTCCTGCCGTTGTTTCTCGTGTTACTAATGCCTCTTCTCCATGGAAGCAGCAACAACACAGCTGTTTCAAGAAAGGTATTTCGGCAGACAAATGCGGCGTCGGTCCTACTGCAACCTATATGAAGTCTAAAAGTGGGTGGCGTCGGTCCTACTGCAACCTATATGAAGTCTAAAAGTGGGGCCAAGCATTCTGTTCGTGCCATTCGAGCTATAGGCGGTGAAGGGAGGACGACAAGTGCTCTGACTAGAGTTGTATTTGAGCCTTTTGTTGAAGTCCAGACTGAGCTTGTGCAAGTTTCTCAATCATTCTCTGAGTCTTTGGCCAGACAGAAGTTCTCAGATGGTTGTGAAGGTGCATTGAATGAACAAATCAAGTATGTAATGAGACAAGCATAGTCCTGAAGTTCTATCTTTTTAGATAAATTTACATAAATTTGTTTCGGAGGACATGCATTTACTTGGATGAACATTTACTTGGATTTTTTTGTTTGATGGTAGGACAGGTGTAAGGATAAGCTTTTCTCTGCCCTGTTTCATTGAGAAAAGCATAGTCCGGAAGCCTGAAGTTTTATATTTTTAGATAAATTTACATAAATTTGTTTCGGAGGACGTGCATTTACTGGATCAATTTTTTTGTTCGATGGTAGAACATGTGTAAGGATAAGCTTTTCTCTGCCCTGTGCCCTGTTTCATTTGTGTTGAGTTTCTTTTTTGATAGAGGGAAATCGATGTGGGTCTTTTCTATAATGTTTAGTGTGTAATTTTGTTTTCTCAAAATTGCTTGTCTATTTTGTATGTCTAACTTTGTTTATGGAGAAGAATCTCAAGTTCATGCATTGACCTTTATATATACATGACTCTTGCTTTCCAAAATTGGAAGGAAAATCAAGCATTGTTTACCTTTATGTGTATAGCAAAAGTATGTGGTTTTTATTTTTATTCTCACTTACATCTATTACTCTTCTCTTCTTATAAAAGATATATAAGATCTATGTATTTTTAATGTATGTACTATATATACTAAAATGTTCTTCCAAAATTGGAAGGAAAAGCAAGCATTGTTTACCTTTATGTGTACAGCAAAAGTATGTGGTTTTTATTTTTATTCTTAAATAGATCTATTACTCTTCTCTTCTTATAAAAGATATATAGGATCTATGTATTTTTTAATGTATGTACTATATATACTAAAATATTCTTCAATTTGTTTTTAAAATATACTAGTATTAAAAAACAAAGGATCGTTTTTTATTTTTATTTTGTTTTAAATAAAATTAGTCTTAGATTATTTGATTTGTAAATTACTCTTAGATTAATTTGGCATCTGTTAAGTTCCTGTGCGATATGCTTTCCTCTGTTGATGAAGGGAAAATAAACTTCCTGCACCAAAGTTTGTATGTCTCAGCCTACTACTTACATCAATGCTCCACCGGTTGGTGCCCTTTCATTTTTCTGTGGTCATCCTTCCTAGCAAGCATGTGAAAATTAATGTGCACCAAATTCCTCACACAGAATTGAATATATTTGTACTCAAAATCTCACCCCAATGAAAAGCCCAAATAAACTATGCACCTGGCAAAGTGCACGGACAGGCACAATGGATGTAGGAAGCATGCAATGGCGGTGGTTTAGAATTATCTAATTTTCATGGCCTCCATGGCTAAGTGGGTAGTACACAATCAAGCACACTGGATGCAGGAGCTTGAGTTTGCAATTGTAATGGCGGTGGTTTATTGTATTTTTTTCAACTAAAAAAATTGTGTTTGGAGCAGTTTTCAGATATATATAATTTTGGTTGAGATTGGACCGTGATTGGAGCAATTTTCAGATATATATAATTTTGTTTGGGATTAGACCTCCCTACTTAACTATTAACCATTAAACCACGTCCTAAAAACTATTGAAGATGTCTAATTGCCTAAGTGGTTAGTTATAAATCTAGTAACTGATTACGATGCAATGGGAAAACACCTCCACCGTCGCTTGAACCTACGCCCAAATGGAGACGTTGAGTGTATCTGTTCGCCGCTGGGAGCTACCAATGCAGACAATTTATAGCAGCACGGGGTGGGATTCGTATGCATGGGCCTTCTGGGCGCTGGCCAAAATGGTGGATGTCATTTTTCACAAAGTATAATTTACCTTACGCCTAGGGCACAGCCTGCCGAGATTCAGCACCGCGAGCGGACCTACGAGGTGAGCAAGCACTGTGAATAGGAGAAATGAATGCTTGAGAGGACCTATTCTGGTTGTGCGAATGGAGCAAATGAATGTTTGGCGCGAGGGATCGTTTGAAATTGCGTGTGTGTTGGTTGCCAGCACAGCTAGTGCCAGCTCGGAGGTGGTGGGGCAAAGAAGCGTTAATTAGTGTTATATGTTATGGATTGCTTTACATAGTGTTATATGTTATAGATTGCTTTACATAGAGTTATATTTTATCTATTGCCTTACGGCGTTTTCTTTGCAACTTCTGGTGCAAATGCTAGTAATATATTAATATGAATATTATATTTAATAATAAAAATAGAAATATTCTTTTAATATTAATTTATGGTTAATATTTTTTTTTTTTGATGGTATAATAATAATTGGCCCATGGTATTTGACCCATAGGTGTCACCTAAATGAAACATATTTTTTGAGTGTTAGTAAGTATAAAGAGTTTTATGGAATAAATATAAAAAGGGTTTTTATTTATTTACCATACATATGGTTTATTTATATTTTTATTTATTTATCATATCTCTTTTATTTACCATGGTATTCAGTACATAGGCTTGGTATATAATTAGATGTTGATTTCTAATCCCATTTGATTTATTTTTATTTATTTATCATACCTTTTTTATATTTATTTATTTACCATACCTTTAGTTTATTTATATTTTTACATCGTAAGGCATTTCCCTCTTAAATGAACTCCCCCAAATGGCTTTTTGTCTAAATCTTAATCCTCAGGATCCATTTTTAGACTATTCAACAATAATATGTCATCCAGTTTAATTAAAAAATTAATTAAACCCTACCCATCTTGTCCATCTATCCGGTCCGTCGTGCACACCGATAGCTGTGTTTGTTGCAAAGGAGGGCGAAGGTGAATGCCTTTGCTACATGAGCATGCACGAGGATGAGGAGGGTCACGTATGAGTTGGTAGTTTTGCTCTGCATCGGTTTCCTATGTACAAAAGCCAGTTGGACGGTCGAGGAAGACGAAACCACTGTGTACAAAAGCCAGTTGGATGGTTGAGGAAGACGAAACCATTTACTGCAAAGTTATTTGTCGAACCTGAGATTTCTTTTCCCTTTGTTGCCAGGGTTTCTTGCTTTTTCAATTTGTTGCTAGGGTTTCTTATTTTTTTCTGTTTTTAGGGCTATTCTTTTTTGTCACTGGTTTTCTTGTTTATGGTTTTCTTGTTTGTGTAGGGATGTAAGCCAATGGAGTGCTTATAGGTCACAAGACTGAGTTCTGTGTCTGTTGACCCCGGTCACACAGCTTCAGCACAGCCTGGCAATGAAGGGTGGCAGGTTGTGGACGCCAGGGCAAAGTGGAGTCTCATCTCCTTGCAATTATCGAGCATGTGAGGAGGAGAGGTTATTACAACCATTTCAAGAAGGAATGGATGCTTCAAAAGAGTTTTCTTTCGACAGCGTTGCGGTCAACCCGTGGAGATTTTGCTGAAAGTAATAGAAGAGCTGAGACTTTTCTTGGTAGGGAATTAAACACAACAGAGAATTTTTTTGGTGATACAAAAGTTGTGGATGCTGAAAGAATCACGTCATGTTGTGATGGGAAAGGATATGTTGCACGGGAAGGGCAGACATCACAACTGGATGGAAGTCAGATTGAAACACATGTAAAAGAATGAGAAGATGCATGGGGGTGTAGAAATGGGAGTTAAAGGCTATGCAAGAAGAAATAGGCATAAATCAATTCATTATACTCGACGCTCGTCAATAAAGGATAATGTTAAAGTTATTTTTGGTGATAGATCTCCAAACTTGCCCACTGGTTTAAAGGTCCTTAGAAGTCAAAGATACAGAGGTTGAGATACATGACTCAAGAAGAGCTTAGGTAGCAGTGATTTCATTTGTATGCCATTTTTTACAGTCCTAAAGCTTCTTTTTTACCGTGTTATTCTCTTCAATGATCCACTAGAGAAATGATTACCATGAAATCAGGTAGGAGTTTGTTGTTCGTGAAGAATGGAGGAAGGAACTGGAATTCCTGGAAAAGGTCACATCTTTTATTCATTTCCCTTGAATTTACAGGCCATGCTTAGTGACGGTTTTTTTCTTTGTTGTAGCTTACATCTTGTTTTATTATTTTCAGGGAGAAAATCCCTTGGATTTTAAATTTGGAGAGACGACCTATATTGGTTTTCTGTATCCATCACCAATGGATCCACTAGTTGAGCAATACATAACAAGGTTTTCTTTAGGCTTATCACCTGCTCAATTTTATTTTTTTTTGCCTCTACGAATTTGCAAAATCTCTGCTTTTATGATGGAGCACAGCCAATACTTAGTTATATAGACTCTTATGGTGGCCAATAAACCATTCAATGATAATTTGCAGTGAAGCAAAAGGTATCTTTGCTTTGAATGCCTTACCAATTGGAGATTATGCCGAAAGCAATAGAAGACCTAGGACTTTTCTTGGCAATGAATTAAACACAATAGGAAATTTTTCTAGTGATACAGAAGTCATGGACGCCGAAAGAATCACATCATGTTGTGATGGGAAAGTACATGTTGCACAGGAAGGGTAGACATCACAGCTAGATGCAAATCAGATTCAAACACATGTAAAAGAATCAAAAGAATCAGGGTGTGTACACATGGGAGTTAAAGGCTATATGCAAGAAGAAATAGGCATAAATCAAATCATTGTATTGGACACTCATCAATAAAGGATCATGTTAAAGTTATTATTAGTGATAAATCTCCAAATTTTCCCACTGGTTTAAAAGGCCTTGGAGAAGTCAAGGATATAGAGGTTGAGATACATGCAAACAAAAATTGTAATATTTCATCAACCAATATTTCAAAGTCCACGCCCTTCAATAAGAATGGAATGCCAAAAGCACTTATGCATGAAAACCATTTGGGAACTGATTTACGTGGGCTACAAAGGCAAGACACTCATAGTGATGCTACAATATATCCACAATGAAGGAAATCATATTTGCATTAAGGCTGATATAAGTTATGACAATATCCAAAGCCATCAGCATCTGAAAGTGGTCAATGTGGCTCAGGACGCAGTTCCAAGAAATGTTGCAGCATCGATGGTGGTTAGTGAAGAGACATATCAAACTTCATGCCAAGCAAACGATAAAGTGGGTATACATAAATTTGTCTATAATGCTATTGTATTGGAACCGAGTCTGAATAGGAGGTATGTTGGTTGCATAATTGAAGATGAGAAGAATGTACATGTTGAACAGGAAAATAGTCAACAACGTTCATCCACAACTACAGCTGATGTTGGCAAACTGAACATATAAGGAACTAATGCATCTCATACACATGAGAAAAATGACTTTAAGGAATGTGCCTATGAGAAACATTTAATGTCTGAGAGGTCACCAGAAAGTACAAGTTTGGACAGTATAAAGGAAACATTTTCATCAAATTATATGGATTTGCATACGAGGAGGAGAGCCAATTCTAAGTATGAAGATAAATTTTTAGGGGTCTCTGATATTAAGCTAAAGACTTAAGAAGGATTAACAACTGGTACTGATGATCACAAATATTCAGGATGTAAAAGGAAAACAATTCCTCTTCTGTACTGGAAAAGGAGGTTGAGAGTCAAGTGGGTGGCATATCTAGTTCCCAAAAAATGTCTATGCTTCCACGATGAAAAGTTACCAGCTTATCTGGTATTGTGAGTAGTAGATACCCAGGAGTTTCTCTTCCTTTGGAAAAGGAGAATAATTCAAACTTATCGGTTGCAACAAAAAGAGCACATGAAGATATCATTTTGGAAGAGGCCAAATTGTTCAAAGTAAGTATAGAGGTTTATGGTTAAATGCTTTCAAAATTTTTAATAGATATTTAATATATTCATTCTATAAGAGACTACTCTATCTGAGCATTGTTAGTTGTGTTGTGAAATATTGTTTTAATGCCAAATTTGCTTGACATGCAGGCTAGACTAAGAAACAACACATAATTTGCTAATTCAAAACCTTTTCTGGAGCCTCCGCAAAGGAAATCTCATTGGGATTTTGTCCTTGAGGAAATGTCTTGGATGGCTAATGATTTCATGCAGGTTCATGCAATGGCAATACTTTTCTACTTTCTGTATTGATTTTTTGACATTGTTTATAGCCAAATGTAAATACCTTCACAATATTGTGTAAATAACAACATTATTTATGTTTGTGATATATTAATTTATCTGCCTTGATTTGTTCTATATAGGAAAGGCTTTGGAAGACAGTTGTAACTGCTCAAGTAAGTCATTGGGTAGCTCAAGAGATAGGTCATGGAGAATTCTTTTGGACAAAGCACCTGTACCAGAAGCAAAGAGAAAATGCTCATGCAATTGCAGCTATTGTCATGAAGTTTTGGCTTGAAGTGGAGACACTCTCATGCAAGCGTGATGTTGCTCCTTTGCAACAAGGTAGTAGTCCACTGGTGTCACAAAAGGAACCAAATGGTGATAACTCTGCTATGGATTGCATTATTCACTAAACATTACTGTAGGATTTCATATTTGACTAAAGTTTTATCAATTATTTTATCCAGCTTTTGTTCAATCTAAATGTATGAAAAGGAAATCAAGATTGCAAGCTTGACTAAACTTTTATGTAATTCACAATTTTTTTTTTTTATTAGATTTTCTTCAATGAAAGGCATGAAAGGGAAATGAAGTAGGGTAGAGATAAATGTTGCTTTTATAATTTCTTAATTAAATATGAAGGGGGTGACATAAATTAGTTATATTTTTTTTTAATTGACAGTGACACCTAATATGAACTTCATCATCTAATTATAGCTTAAAAATATTGAGTTTTTATGCTACCAGAACTTTTACTAGACATTTATGAGAAATAATCATTTCTCTATGCATAACGCATAGAAGGAAAATAATTCGTTTACAATTGGGCTTACATAACTTACTGCAACACCGTAGTTATTCATGCATTGATGTTGAATTGAAGTTGAATTGGGCTTTCTATTCCTGACTTAGTAGGACACTACTTGGACCATTCAAAATTGGTTTTTTGAAGTATGACTATTAGTATTTTAACCATATTACTGAACTTGCACGAAGAAAACTTATTGTTTAGACATAATATTTTCCAACTGCATAAAAAATAAAATCCTTAATTTCCAGAGTTTGATAACAGTAATCTACATATCTTTGTCAAATTGTATGTAGCTTTCACACTAATGATCAAAAGAATTTTTGTGCCACCCTACAAATCGAGTAGTGATAGCTCAGGATGAAATCTGATCCCAGTGGGAGCTTAAGAAAGCCTGTAAAGAGAAAGGAAAATTAGAATTTTGTGTGTGCCTATAATACCTTACTTGATATAATATAGAAACACGATTGTAGGATTTCTGCATAGTGAGAATGATCAGCATGCTAGATTGTCTTTCGGTACAAATTTGGTAAATTTTCCTCAATTATATGTAAGCATGATGTCATTGGGAATATTACAAAATACAAATTCGGTATTCATGGATGATTTGCAGAGGTAAGACTGTACTCTGAAACTGAAAACCCACTTACCTGACCAAGAAGTAACTCAAGCAAGACACAACCCATGGACCAGATACCAATAACAGAAGTATACTTAGTGGCTCCAAATATAAGCTTAGGAGCTCTATAATAACCCGAGAAAATGTATGATATATGTTGTTCACCTTTTAGCTTATAAGAAGAGCATTAGCATATACATATACACATACATTCAGAGAAATGAAGTTCTACATTAAATACATTCATGAATCAAACCTTAAATCCCAAGTCCTTTGAACAAAATCTAGTATTCTACACATTACACATTTCATAAAACATTAAACACTACCATCAAATAATTTAAACCAATTCATGAATCTACTAGTTACACTTCACCAACAACTCACCAGAGCTTTTGTCACTTCCAAAACCACATAACTTTAGCTAATGATTGTGAGGAATGACCTGTTCAAAATATCATTTCAGAAATATTTGACAACCTCAATGGCGTACAAAAACTATGCTACTCATGAACAATAGAGTACGTTAATTGTATAGAAAACAAACCCTCTTCCCAACCACAAATTTGACTAGAATCCAACAGGAATTTCAGGCACAGTGAAAGTTCTCTATGGTGGAATGATTCCATTGGTTTGTTTTGCCCAATTTTAAATTAAACTAGATCATCCAAAATAGTCAGCACTCTAGATCAATCCAAACTCTGACTGAATTGCACATGAAACTTCAGCAAGGGGGGGAAGTCTACTTCAAGTTTAGGCAGCTCCTATAAACAACCATTTATCACTAAAGTCTAATTATCCCAATCCAGATTTAAATGAATCGATATGATCCAACCCTTCCATACCCCTTTGATATCCCATTTTTATATGTCCTTTAATTTGATAGAAACAATTTTGTTCCATACACTGAGTGAGGATTTTGAATTCTTCACTTCCACTCAACAAGATATTTGGAAATATTTGTTATTTCAAAATATATAAGTGAGACCTATTTCCCCGTTTCCAACTAAGGTGATCAATAATAAGAGGGGTTGCTTCCTTTCAAACTTTCAAATAGAAAAATTTGGACTTTCCCAACAAGTTGATTCTACCCTCAGAAGGAAATTCTTGTTGAAATATTCTAGCAGAAAGCCAAATTTCCACCACTCACTGGAATCTGAAATAAGTATCTGAATGATTTTATTTCTAGAAGTAATATTCAAAATGGGGATTCCTATATATTTAAATAATTTCCATTCCATTCTAAAGGGAATCCCAGAACCATCACAATTTCATTAATATTTTGAAGTGGACAGCTACATCCTATGATTAGGCTCTTTATTTTATCAATGAAGCCCCCAAACATGTCTAGATATTGATCCAACACTGGTTTGAATTGCTGAGCAATAATTTTGGTAGCTCCCCCTAACAACAATGTATCATCAGAAAACAGGGAATGATTCACATATTTAGTGTTGTTTTCTATACTTAGTCCTCATATTCTCTCTTCCCTTCCCTTCTTCCCATCTCTAGTTTCCTTATTAAGCTTTCTGCCACTAATATATTAAGGTTTCTACAACTAGGATCTTGTATTGGAAGCCTGCTTCAAACCCCTAGAGGTGGAGAAAAGATTACAGGGGAGTCCATTTACTAAAGGAGCTATCCACACGCTTCCAATACAAGATCTAGTCCAATTTATGAACTCATTACAGAAACTCAACTTTTCCATCACTAAGAATAAAAAGGAATGATCAATTCTATTGAAGGTGTTTTCCATGTCAAGTTTGATAATCATACCTAGCTAACCCCAATTATTTCTTCAATGAATCACCTCCTAAACAAGATTGATGTTGTCTATGATTTATAGATGCTTCATGAAACCACCTTAGTTTTCTGATATGATTTTAGGGAAAACCTTTTTGAGCCTAATAGCTAAATTTTTTGTTAGAAACTTCTAGGCCAAATTACACATTGAGATTGGCCATAATCGAGCGAATGAGGACAACTATGTCTCCTTTAGAATTAGAGCTAAAAATGATGAGTTGGTATTGCCCCCAAACCTTCATTTAAATATGTAGGAGTGAAGAATTCACGTTAAAAATTATAAAGAAGTCATCTGGTCCTAGATCTTTAACCTTGTTTAGGCACTAGATGGTTTCAATTGCATCATCTTCCTTAATCGAATTAACAAGATGAGAATTCTCCTGATACAAAACAATGGAGGTGAGACAAGAGATGAAGTATTTCTACATTTCCGAGTCATTTTCTTTGTCCCTAGAATATGGATTCTTGAAGAAGGAAAATTCCTTTCTTAATTTCCTAAAAAAGACAAATTTTAAGGTGACCTCCAAAAGAAATTCGCTTTACTCGATTCCTAGTTTCTCTTTATTTAGTATGCTTGTGAAAAAATGATGTATTTATATCACATTCCTTTAACCATAAGCTTCCAGACAACAAATGTCAGTATTCTTCCCCCTTCCCGTTGATTTTAAATTTTTGGTTACTAGGTATTTTTCTTTTATGTTCTTGTGAGTGATTGGTCTAGACTCCAAAGAACCTTGATGATCTTCGATATTTTGAATTAGTTCTTTTATCTCTTGTTGTAGGGGCCTATAATTGATTTTGGCCCAAGTTCTGAGACCATAATTCACCTCCTTCATATTTGATTCGCAAACAAAGGTAAGAGACCTGCAACCTGGCATAGCCCAAGCATGAGTTATCAGGTCATCCTCCCCTTCCTTCTGGAGCGCCCCGGGATTAAACTAGAAAGGAATCAGATCTAAATCTTATGTAGAGTCCAAATCTAACCTGATGGGTTTGTGATCAGAATCCCCTTGAACTAGAATATTAGAAAGACATTATATGCCATTTACCAACCAATTACTATGGATGAGAAAGCGGTCTAACTTTGTTGCAATGTGGGGAATGTCACTTCTCTAATTTTTCCAAGTATATTTACCTTATTTTGAAAAGCATTGAGAAGCTCCCAGTCACTGATGATATCTTCCATTCTTTTACAGTGAGTATCCTTTACAATGCTTCCACCATGTTTTTCAAAATTGAAAAGAATTTTGTTAAAAGCACTCCCTATCACATTCTCTATGTGCTACTGACCCTCCTTTATGGGTTTTAAAGAGTACCAAAACTTTCCTTTTTCACTCTATAATACTGGGACATATAGACATTTATAAGGGACAACGATTCTTTTGACTCCTTATCTTCTACTTTGACAACCACCCAGAAACATAATTTGACACTATATATTAGCGTAAATCGATATTTTTACCTAAGGCTACAAATGTCACCAAAATATCCCTCAGAGATTTGCGTTACACCCAAGGTCCCAAACTATTTTTCCAAATTGTTTGTGACAAGGCCATGGTCACTTCTTTAGCTAGTTTTATTTCTTGGAGAAATAAGAACTACAGTTTCCTCAAATTCACTAATTATTTTACGACCTTTGGTTTGGTGAGGTCTCTAAGTCCCCTAATATTCACTGATGTAATTTTCATTTATACTTTCAGAGAGCATATCTACCTCCTCCAGCCTTACATCTCGTATTTTCTTTGTTGCTCACATTTCGAAGCAATTTTGTGATCTGAGGTTGGTTTCCAAGTTTCAGATAGTTTGCTTTGATTTAGCCTCTCTTGCATCTTTCTTAGATGGATGACCTTGTCAAGTTCATGACTTGTTGAGTTGTTATCCAAGATTAGCCCCTTTTTTGCACTTATGATCAACATTTTCACCCCTCCTCCATCAAAATCAATCAACCCAAGAGAAGAATCTCCATCACTATTGTCCAACCTGGATGGAATAACTATTTTGATAAATTTTAAAGAAGTTGTAGCTAATCAACCATTTCTATGATGTTATTAATTGGAGGATTTCCTTCACGGTTGATCTTTTCAACTCCTTCATCCTATGTGCCTTTAGATCTCAGTGTTTCCTCCATAATTGGCGACTCCTCTTATTCCTTTTCTTCCTGAGAAAGAATAGCATATGGATTCTTTTTTTGGAAGCCACATTTGCATACTATTTTTGATAAATTTTGAAGGGGTTGTAGCTCATCAATGATTACTATGATGGGATTAATCGGAGGATTTTCCTCACGCCTCATCTTTGCAACTCCTTCATCCCATGTGCCTTTAGATATCGGTGTTTCCACCACAACTGTGGACTCTTTTTCCTTTTCTTCCTGAGAAAGAATAGGATATGGACTATTTTGTGTACACAAAGAAACCTTGCTATTTAGCCTTAATAATTTCCAACTGCATAAAAACTAAAATCCTAAATTTCCAAATTTTGATAACAGTAATGTACACATCAATGTCAAACTATATGTAGATTTCACACTAATTCTTAGAAGCCCTTTTGGTCCACCCCACAGACTAGGTAGTGATGGCTCGGAATGAAATCTAGTCCTGGTGGGAGCCTAAGAGAGCCTATGAAGAGCAAGGGAAATCACAAAACTATGTGACTAGAATACCTTACTTGATATAATACATAAACAAGATTGCAGGATTTGTTCATAGTGAGAATGATCAGCATGCTACACTGTCTTTTGGTACAAATTTGGTAAAATTTCCTCAAGTATATGTTCTTTATATTCCATATTCCAAACAAGAATGCACTGTTAGCAATCAGAAATCTACATGAGACCATCGACTTATACCAAATTAGCTAAAAATGGGTTGAGGTTCAAGCATTTCTTTCTTGCATGAACTTCTGAAGAAGCTTAGGAGTAGCTCCCTTAATTTCTGCAGGATAGTTCTAGCATAATTTAATAAAAACAATACTATTGATAAGACAATCATAGAAAAACCAACATCAACCTAAAAGTATCATGTTCTTACCCTGTGTTTTGAAGTTGAACAGAAGGGGTAGAGGGCGTCCATTTGGCAAGCAAGCATTGGGATCTCGAAGCTCATCACCTCACTAGGAAATTTTCCCATTCCCTAGAGAAATAAACCATTTCTTTAAACAATTCATAGACCCTGTAACTGCGTGAGTCTTACAAAAACATGGTATTATGTGTAGTCATTGTCATCATGCTATCCAGCCAACAATATTTTCCATTCAATAAATCTTTCCTAAAGTCCTATATCAAATTTAACATTGAAGATGAGTTATTAAGGTTACATAAATACAATCAGATTTGATATGTTACAATATACTAATATTTATCTACTGAGAGTAGGCTATAGCACTACAAATCACATGGGTTTGGCTTTCCTCGGTCAGAGGTAAACTGAAAATTATGTGAGCTTGTACTTTACTTGTGCAGAGTTAAACTAAAAATTTAGCAGATTCATTCTTTGAGGAATCTTAAGCATCTTACAACACTATAAATCACATGGGCTTATATCTTCCTTGGCCATAGTTAAACTAAAAATTCCCTCCACTGCCATGTGTACCCTCCTACTCCCTCCGATCACTCGTTAGATGATTAAAAAACTCTGTGTCGTCGAATGATTCCCTTGGTGGTTAGGGTAATGAGGTAACCACCTACCTGTTACGGTTTCTCCATCTCATAGCTGAGGTTACTTTGCCCCCAATCTCATAGCTGAGAAAGATTTAGTATTTAGATGACATCATCACATGGTAAGAGAAATACAATTTTGCCCCAACCAATGTACACTTCTTTCTACAAAGTGAAATATATTGGTTTTCCACCAATATTTATTAAACAAAATTTATGAAATGCATTTGAAGACATTGAGTAACTATGGAAAGAGAATGGGCACCTAGTTGAGGTTATGGAAATGATTGAGTTAGATAAAATACAATGTTCCAAAGGGACAAAAAATAATACCACTCTTTTATAGTTTAGACATTTTACACTAGTGAAATAAGAACAAGAAGCGACAAGTAACTAAATTAACAACATCATATAACAAATGACGAGGGAGTTTATTAATGTTCCCCTTACTACTAAAGTCTTTCTATTAAGCTTTCTTCATAAAATTAGACCAATTTCTAATGAACAAAAACTATTATCCATTGCATTGTGAATTAAGGTGATATGAGATTATTTTGTTATGAAATGTTTGATTTAAATCATTTACTTATAAAGGTTCCAGAGTCTTAATCAAGAGCATTTTCATAAATCCTTCACTTTGAACATATCCTTGTTGGAATCTCCTTGAAACATAACATATGATAAAAAATAAAAACCAATATAGAAACAAAATTGCCTAAAATTTTGAATTTTTTCTTTTATGCAATTATTTCTTATGCCATTGTCTTACGGTGCTTCCTTTACAACATGTGGTGCAAATGCTACTTATTTATTTACCATACATCCATTTTGAGTGTTTGTAAACCTCTTTCTATTTTAAATTTATATTGTGTTTATACATACTAATAATTAGATTGATTTTTAAATAAGGCTAAAAATGTTAAATGTTAAACATTATGTCTACATTTACATTTACATGTTTACTTTTTTATGTGAGATCTACCCATATACTCGGTTTTTTACATTTACATTTATGTTTATATTTTTATGTGACATCTACCCCATAATGGGTTGTAGAGCACCTCTCTGGATAATGAAAAAAAAAATCATTTTAATATGTTATTATAATGTATTTTAATTTTTTATTTAAAATTTGTCCAATATGGTATAAAGTTTACATATTAGTTGACTTTTCTATAAGAGGGTTACGTATTGATTTATTTTTACACCAAGTAGCAAGATAATGAAATCACATCACTCCATATATACCAAAAAAAAAAAACAAAAATTAATAATATATATGAAAATTTAAAACAAATTACACACATATAAATATAGATATAGATATTGATATATAAAATAAATTCAAAAAATTAAATGAATTAGATTCATTTTAATAATTATCAATTATCAATTTTAATTAAATGACTAAAGTAATGTATTTATTTATTTATTAATCTAGTCGAGCTTAGGCTAAACTAGCTTAAGCGTTGGATACGACAATGACCTTCCAAATTATATGATTATAGAGAAATCAAATATATAGAATTAGGTTGAGTCTAAGTTGCAATTAGCCCTAATGTTGGATAGAAAAATGATTTGTAAAATTTTGTCACTATAATTATACAAGACTGATAGAAAAATAATATTCCACCTATGTTGTGACCAAAATTGTGTGGAACTATATGTACCCATACTCACACACCCTGAGCTTTTTTCTATAAAATTTAAAAAGTGATGAAGACAAAACCATACTCAAATAAGGTAATCGACCCATCATAATTTAAAGAATAAATTTCCTCTTAATAATTAAAAAATAACTGATTTATTAAATTTTGAAAACAAATTTAAAAAATTATTTTATTGTATTATTATTACATTATTACCTGTTTATATATATGTTATAAATAAAAGCCCATCTATATAGATTTATTCGCTGGTAGCTTTATTTTGTTAATTGAAATACGACGATATATTACTTTTGTGGTTTAAATACAGGCGGAAATGGAATACAATTAAAGAAAATATGTAATTTATTTTTAAATGCGGATATTTTGATTTCGTGTGTTCTTATTTTGTGCAGTTATGAAGATTTTAAAGCTCCTAGTGACTGGTTCTCATCTTATAACTAGGGTTTACCGTAACCACTGCGAAGCTATAGCAGGGTGTTGACAGAGTCTGCTCATGTCTCCATTCGCCGTTTGTATGTTGGGTTGTCAGCCGAAGAGTTCAAGCCGGATCCAAAAGAGGGTGATTTTCTATCTCAAGTTCTGGTTAAGGGTGGGCAATAGATGGAAGCATTCAAATTCTGGGTCAATTCCTTGAATCTAGGCAAAAGAGTTGGTCACGAAGCGGCCTTGCTAAAAAATTTGGATGTTATACTGGACATAGGCTTTATTGGTTTCGGATCCAAGGAATTGGAGGCTTCAAATTGCGGGCCACTTCCTTGAATCTGGGAAAAAGAGATGGGTCAACACTAGAAGCTTTAGCTAAAAATTAGATGTTAAACTCCAATTAGATCTATCAGTTTCGGATCCGAGGAAAAGAGACTTAATTATAGGCATTTTGTCCAACAGTCCTGATTAGCAAGAAGTAATATTGATATTTGATTTTTCTTCATGGTCCTTCATGGATATGGAGATCGCTGTTATCTTATTTTTCTCCTTTATTTTTAAAGGAAACGATGAGCCCAATGTAACCCTTTTTTATATTAAACTACCCCATCTCTTATTAATGTTTTGGGATGAATATACTCTCAGATTTATGGGAATAAGTTAAGATAAGTAGAATGCATTCCTATATTATAGTGTGTGAGAGATTGAATCTGAAAGAGTGCCTTCAAAACACTGTACATCATATCAAAAGATGAAGCCATCAACAATAAGCCCTACACTCCATTCCTCCTTCACATCAATCCCCTCGTCTATTACTGACACCATCATTCGGCTCAGGGCAGGTGGATGAAATTGGAATAGGAGGTCATTGTGGACGCTGTTTGGTGTTCATGTCACTAACATCTTCATCTGCCTCAGGGAAGGTGCATGAAAGTCGACTCTAGCTCACCATGGAGATTACACACATTGACCATCCTAGCCAGAGCAGTTGCACCGGTCATTGTCAGCAATAGAGCCATCTTTACCAACGTACTCTATAAACAAGACTCTGAAGGTGTTTCTGTTCTTTTCAACAATTCCAATTTTTTTTTTAAAGATTGAATCATATTTGATAATTCCAAAGGTTGCCATATTTGATAATTCCAAAGGTTGCCATAAACATTTCAATGTGATGGATCCAAGTAACTTATTTTTTCAATATCTTTTTTACCTATCTTGAGGGTTTTCCTCACCATGTAAGCCATTAGAATTAGGACGAATTCTCAACACCACCACCTCTGCATTTGATTCCAGCCATAAGTATGTATGGGACTCTCTTAGTCATAGTGGTTGTGGTCTAACGGTTAGTTAGAGACGTTTAGTCTCTTATGCTGATCGTGATTCAATCTTGATGTATTCCTGAAAGCTGTTCCAGCTGCAATTTCTTCAGTTGACAAAAAGTATGAGATTTTCTTCATTTAAAGTTAGTCGTGCCTACATTCTGGACAACTGTTTATTCAATAATTTCCAATAAGCTTCACACCCTCTCTTGTGCTACTGCTGTGATTTCTAAGGCTATATTTTAAACTATTTTTTGCAGGCGTCGTCGGGAAGAAACCCCAAGAAAGGCAGACTTACTGTACGTTCACCTGGAAGTATTTTGGTTCCCATGCTATAGCTCTGATGACACAGCGACATGGAACAGATTTTGCATGGAAAAGCACGAAATTAGAGGATCATATCATCTCCTATTATCCAGGTACAAGGTATAGTTTCTGTTCCCTACTTTATATATTAGAAGGAATCAATGCTGCCTTTTAACATTTCTTTCTGATTTACTGAGTGTTAAATTAGAAGTGTTTGGGAAAATAATTGGTATATGTGTATATGCAATAGACTGTTTCGTTTTAAATGCAGTACTTCAGGTTAGCTACGTTGTGGAGTTGTGATTTGTTTTTCTAAGTTCACATTTGCTGGGAATTTGGCAGAGATGTGTCCGAATAATTTTATACAAACTTTTGTTGGGAATCCGGCAAAAATATTATGGAATTATTTTGTATAATGTTAATGTCGTAGGCTTTTCCTAAAGCAATAAATTATTTACACATTTAAAACTAAATTTTACACAAAATAATAATATAATAATGATAATAAAGTGATTAATTATTTATAATTAAAAATAGATTTTAAACAACAAAATTTATAATCTAACTAAAATTTATTTCACCTTCCTAAATATAAGGAGTTAAACAACATTTTAAATCAAAACGATTATTAAGAAAATGGTCACAATTTATTTGCTTTTTCCTATTTTGCGATTCGTATTGTCGATGAAATTTTCTGCTTTTCCATGAACCCCGGTCCCATTTGCTTTTATTTTATAAAACTGCGCTGCAGTCCCGTCCTAATTTGTTATTAAATGTAATTTTTTTAAATAAAAGTATTGTAATTGTTTACCGTTGTTTCTTCCCTTACTCAAGGTAAGTGTAAATGAATGATTTGATATTGATTTAAAATATATTATTATGACATATGGTTTGTGTTGATTTAATATATATGAGTAGCAATTGTATTTAAAGGTGTAATGTACAAGGAGGGAATAATATATTTGGAGTTTCATTATTTTGAAAAACTAAATCACTAAATATTAAATTTTTTTATTTTTAATAAAGTAAATATTATATAAAGAATGATAATGCTAGTTACTCGTTCCTTAGGGCACATAACGGGTTTGGCCACACTAATCTCGCTTTCCTAATTTCTGTCAAAATATTTTCCCACCCTATATCGTTCCAACATCTGTTTAGCAATTTCCTATCCTTCCAAATGCTATTGATATGTCTTCCAATCAATAGAGTTTTGATTCCATTTTGAAATGGAGATGAACATCTGTTCAGCAATTTCCTATCCTTCCAAATGCTATTGATATGTCTTCCAATCAATAGAGTTTTGATTCCATTTTAAAATGGAGATGTTTGACTTCTCTGCAAGTTTCAAATCTAGTAAGAAATTTGTTATCAAGACATTTGGTGTTAGATATAGTTGACAAATTTGTTTTGTTTAGTTTAATCGAAATATGGAAATAATGTGCAAATTTGTTGTTAAAATATGGAAATGCGTTTTTATTATTATTAAAATATTTTTGAAACTATTGAAAGGACAACTGCCAATCTTCTGGAACTTCAAGAAAATTAATATACATTTTTCGAAGATAAGATACATGTTAATTGAAGTTCAATATAATATTCCTGTATGAATAGGAAATAAAGAATTTAAAATTTAGCCCATGTTTAAGGCCCAAATCTACTGGAAGATATACAGTTACCACATTTTCATTACCCAGCTAACAAATGCATATGTATTGACTTATTATGAGATGCATAGTACCATTTACAAGCTAACAAATGCATATGTATTGACTTATTATGAGATGCACGATACCATTCACATGCATTTGACATCAATAAAATCTACCCAATAGTTGAAGAGTGTAAAGTTCATTGTTACAATTGTAATTTCTAATTCACCATGGCTGGTATTTGTTTGCCTCAAGTAATTCTGTGAAAATGAAACAAGAAATGATAATTCTGAGTCAATCCTAACCTTGTCTTTATTATTCTACTAATTAGATCTGCTATTTCAAATGGAAATTCAATCAATGGGATCGAAAGTTTTATGGTGCAATAAAAATCCTGCAATATATTGTAAGAGACTAGAGACTAAAAGTTTGAAATTGCCTGGGAGTTAAGAGAAACAAAAATATTGGATCAGAAGTTTTATTGGTGGACTTGTTTTGTAGTAAAATAAAGTACAGCATCAATGGGAAGAAATTTCCCTGCCATGGTCTTTGAGATACGAAACAATGGCAAAAGAAGTCATAATTACACCAATGACTGGTGAAGAAGAGGGAAATGTACCTAGGAGGACCAAGCATTTCATTGTTCTGTCTTTGTAGACTCTCACCATACTAAGAACCTCGACAACTACAATAGAAAAGGAAGACAACATCGACTCCATAGGCACATGACATGGGTTCTTGTGTATCTACAATTGAGTTGTGATGACGCCAAAGCAAGTTTCATTTCATATCACATTTCTGAGGTGTGTAACATTGTTCACATAAGGAAGTACACTCGTTACTAACATATTCCTCTTCCCTAGTATTGGCAACTTGGGAGCAGCAGCATCTGCATTCCTAATTTTGAAAATATCACCCATACTTCCTGCTGATATGCTCGAAAACACCCACACAATGAAGAAAATTGGCCGTTGAAAATTGCAAAGGAAAATGGAAGCAGAGAGAACATATCCATCTTCCTGTAAGTGTACCTTGTTGGAAAATCAAGGATATTATATTAGGGTTTGATTCTCCTTTCTTGATAATTACTTGTGAGTGTGTTGGCTTATTTTACTTCTTTATTATCTTATCTTTCATCAAGCAATTATACATACATGAAGATCACAAAACAAGAGACACAAGATATAGGGACATGCTAGGGAAAACCCCCCTCGAGGGGAAAACCCAATCAGGATAATTCTTCCTTTCAATAGTCTTATGTGAGACTTTTTACCCTATACCAAGACGAGCCTTTCCCTCCACACCATGTTAGCCTCCAATATCTTCGACCCCTTCCAAAAACTTTGACTAGGCAGCAACTTCCAGCAACATGCAACCTACGACAACAGTGAAATCTTAGGAGACTTCGATCTCCCAACTCAGACCACGAAACAAAGAGAGAGAGGCACCAAAAATTCTATTTTCCTCTTCTCTAGAGACTCCCCCAAACTTGCACTTTGTTTCTCCTCCCAACAACACACTTAGCATTTCACTAGCTCTTCTTGAGATATCGAACTTGCTTGAGAGTGAGTGCCCCAAATGACTTGCACCTCCTTCAATATATAGGCTTCTTGTTGGTTGAATGGGGGTCCTTAGGTCGACCTGATATTCCTTAGGACGACATGATGTGGAGGACACATAATTCGTATTTGATGATACAAAACCTTTTTACATGACCTGAAAGCCCAAGACGAGTCTCTTCGAATGTACAATGACTCTGTAAACTCAATATTAATCCTAGGAGTCCACAATGGGACTTTGACTAATATAATGATGACCCAAGCATGAAACCCATGCTTTCATAAGTCATTGTTACAATAACAAAAATTATTTCCTTTATTCTTTTAACAAGTACATTACATGTTGACTCAAGTACATTCTTGAAGATCGAACATAGTTACTTTTTCCAATACTCCCTCTTAACTAGAGAGATATTCATAATGTATAAATACAATGGAAGATCTCAAAAAATATGAAAAATGTGCAGATCCTTTAGGCACCACAATGCCATGGACTAGATTCCTGACCAAGGTAATTTATCCAAGTGGGACTAATGTGGACTCAAGCTTTCAGCCCCTCTAGGTACCATTAGGCTTACTTGCTGACCGCCAACCTAAACATATAGGTATGTATCCAAAATGAAGTTCAATAAACAACACCACATTTTTAATTTCAGGATTCCTAACATCAACATAGAGTGTCGGCCTAATGTCTTCCCAGGCAATGCTTCACTCGTAAAGCCTCAACAAATCTGTCCCATTTCTTTATCATAAATACAATCACCAACATCTACCAAACCCAACAAGTTCCCTAGATATTTGAACTTCTTATTAGGAAGAGCCTTTGTCAATATGTCTCCTACCTATTTGCCTATCAGAACATATTCTAAGTTCACGATCCCATCCTATGCTAAGATCCTAATAAAGTGGAACTTATTATTGATATGTTTCATCCTCGAATGAAACACGGGATCTCTAGACATCTCGGTACAACTTTGATTATCATAGTTAATCATAATAAGACCCAGATACTTTTCGAAAAATTCTATCAAAAGATTCCTTAATCAAACAACCTATTTTTCTACTTCACATGCCACCACATATTCTACCTTGGAACTACTCAATGCAATAGGATCTTGCTTTCTACTCGTCCATGAGATTGTAACAGCTCCCAGTCTAAAGAATCCTCTGGTAGTGCTCCATCCATCGGTCTCATTTTGCACCCCAATCAGAGTTTGTGAAGCCAATTAGCTTGAATTCCTTAATATCATACTTTAGGGAGTGATGTATAGTACCATAAAGATACCTCAATATATGTTTGGAAGATTTCTAGTGATCATGATAAGGCCCCAACTAAAACTAACTAAGACCGTTTACTGCAAAACATATATATGTCGTAGTATTTACTAGATACATCAAGGAACCCACCAAATAATGATATGAGGTAGGATCCATGAGACTCAAGTCGGAGCTTGTCAACATCTTGAGGATGGTGACCATAGGAGTAACCATTAGCTTCGAGTTCATCACCCCAAATTTTTGCAATAAATTGATGATGTACTTTCCCTGCCCCAAATATATCTCCCCAAGTCTCTGCCATACTTCTAGACCTGCCTAGTAATGGATTAGTCCTAAATCCTTCATCTCAAATTCAAGTGCCAACATCTTCTTTCATTCTTTCATTATTCATTCTATACTAGTGATTAATAGATCATCCACATATATTAGAATAATGACTGGATCATTATTCACGACCTTGATATATAGATATGGATCAGCAGTACCCTTCACGAACCCAATCATGAGAAGATATGCATCAATTCTTGCATATCGTGCCCTTGGTGCTTGCTTCAATCCATATAGATCCTTCTTGAATCTGCAAACATGAGAGTCCCTGATATTCACTTCAAATCCTTCAGGCTATTTTATGTACACATCCTCATCAATGCTCCCATTCATAAATGTGGCCTTAACATCCATTTGATGGATATTCCACTCCATTATAGTATCTAGTGAAACCAACAATCGAATGGTAGTGTACCTTGCAGTAGGCGGAAATATTTCTTCATAGCCAATGCCTTCATTTTGATAGAAACCCCTTGCAACAAACCTTGATTTGTACTTGTCTATACATCCATCAACAACATGTTTGATGTTATAGATCTACTTTGATGTGACAACTGATTTGTGACTAGGTATAGGAATGATTTCCCAAACCCCATTGTTCATGATGGATTGATATTCTTCCTTCATAGCTTTCTTGCAAACATCTTCATGCTCATCTTCCTTTAATATAGACAGTTTGGCTTCAGTCAGCTTTGTCATATATGCGGCATAACTAGAATACCTTTTTGGTTTCTTACTTTCCCTGGAGGACCCTTTGACAACTTCATGTCCTTCAACATATTCTAATGTAGCTTTCAACCAATTTGGCCTCTTCCTTGTGTTTTGGACATCCACCAATTGAATGGGATCACTTGGTCCTTCTTCTTCATCATTTGCAGTAGAGTTCTCATGGACTTCATGTTCTTAAAATACAGTAACTTATTCATCATCATAATCAATAGGAATATCCTTTGATTTCTTGTAATCTTGATTCCCATGAAATATGACATCCCTACTTACTTCAATGTATCTTCCCACCTTTATGTATATTCTATTTTCTTTTGAGGAAATACTATAACCAACGAATATTCCCTTGATGCTCGTCGAGTCCAAATTTATTCACTTTTATTTCGGAACATGGACATATGTTGGACTTCCAAATATGTGGAAATGACCCACACTCGGCTTATTTCCCATGAATACTTCTTTAGGTGTTGTATTATCAAGAGTCTTATGAGGACTTATATTTTGAATATATATAGTAGTCATCATTGCTTCACTCCATAATAACCTCAGTAGATCTTGATCAAGGAGCATAGTTTGAATGCCTTCTTTGATTGACCTATTCTTCCTTTCGGCCAATCCATTTTGTTCACGATAGTAGGGAACAATGAGCTCCTTCTTAATACCTGCATCCTTACATATGTAATTATCTCTTTAGAAGTGTATTCCCACCATTGTCAGACCTTAGAGTCTTTATCTCCTTTTCAATTAGAGTTTCTACCTCATTCATAAACTCCTTGAACTTATCAAATACTTCATCTTTAGTTTTGAGTAGGTAGAGCCATTTCTTCCTTGAATGGTCATCCGTGAATGTTAAATAGTAGAGATGACCTCGAAGTGTCTTATCAAGCATTAGCCCTCATACATTGGAATGGATGAGATCTAATATTTCTTTAGATCTAGATTCACTATGATGAAATGGCTTCATAGTATGCTTCCCCAAAGAACATCCCATGCACACACCTTCATTGTTTAACTTCGTATCAGTAATACCATGAAACAATTGACTATGTGTAGGTATGACTCCATAATGAAGATGACCATACGTTTGAGGCCATAGTTTAATGGGACTTATTTCCATATGAACCAAAGCTTGAGGAGATGGATTGATAACCCTATAAATACTTCGTTCATGAACTCTAATAACCCTATATTTTTCAATACTATAGTTCTTTCCCCAAACCGATAATTTTCCATCAACAAAATAAATTCTTTCCCCTTTATCTTCTAAGTAAAAAATAGAAAGTAAATTATTTTCAAATGTGGAACATAGAGAATGTTGTTGAGATGCAGCTTCGATTCATTATCCAGTTTTAATGATGTAGATCCCAAGCCTCTAATAGCATATCTTTTATTCTCACCCAATTCCACTTCATGAGAGGATGGCTCCTTTGATAGTGTGTGTAGTTTCTTACTTTCACTTGTCATGTGTCTCGATGCTCCAGTATCAATGATCCATGCATTGCCATCAGTAAGAGATCATGTAAGGTCAAAAAAGAATCCATGACTCTTGACTTTTTTCAACATGTAGTAGATGATCCTCTTGATCCATCTTCCAATAGAGTTGAAACTCAAATTTATGTCGTTCACCATAGAGGGAGAATCCATGCCAGCAAAGTGACCTTCAACTTGTCTTAACCTTACCTCTGATACCATGTTGGAAAATCAACGATATTATATTAGGATTTGATTCTCCTTCCTTGATAATTACTTGTGAGTGTGTTTCCTTCTTTTACTTATTTATTATATTATCTTTCATCAAGAAATTATACATGAACTAAGATCACAAAAAAAGAGACGCAAGATGTAGGCACATGCCAAGGAAAAGCCCCCCTCAAGGTGAAAAACCAGTCAAGATAATTCTCCCTTTTAATAGTATTCCTTGAGACTCTTTACACTAGACCAAGGCCACACTTTCCCTCCACACCATGTCAGCCTCCAAGATCTTTGACCCCTTCTAGCAACTTCCAGCAACATGCAACTTGCAGCAACAACAAAATCTTAGGAGACATAGATCTCCCAACTCAAACCATGAAATAGAGAGAGAGGCATCAAAAGGTTGATTTTCCGCTTCTCTAGATACTCCCCCAAACTCACACTTATTTCATCCTCCCAGCAACAAAATTCACACTTTGGCAGCTCTTCTTGAGATATCGAACTTGCTTGAGAGTAAGTGCCCCAAATGACTTCGACCTCCTTCAACATATAGGCTTCTTGTGGGTCGAATTGTGGTCCTTAGGCCGACTTGATCTTCCTTAGACCAACATGACGTGGATGACACATAATTCCTATTTGACTTAATACAAAACCTTTTACATGATTCAAAAGCCCAAGAAGGGTCTCTTCGAATGTACAATGACTCTATAAACTTAATATTAATCCTAGGGGTCCATAATGGGGACTTTGACTAATATAATGATGACCCAAGAATGAAAACCATTCTTTAATAAGTCATTGTTACAATGATAAAATTTCTTTTCTTTATTCTTTTTACAAGTACATTACATGTTGACTCAAGTACATTATTGAAGACCAGACGTAGTTGCTTTTGCCAACACACACCAGAGAAAGTTGCATATGGTCACAAATGTTAGTGGAAGATTGCATTTAAAACTGCATATACACCATAATTTCCAATATAAATCATCCAATTAGTTTAATACTTCGTCGTTGATTAGTGTCTAGAAAAATCCCCATCAATTCTTGGATTTATAGCACGAATCTCATCTCCAATGCCCCAATGATGTCGTGGTCCTCTAGGAGGCTCGTGTATATTTTGGGATCATTACTTTATCAATAAGAGATATTGTGAGTGAGCAATCATCTTCAAATAACTATACAACACATCACAATGGTAGATGACAAGTAAAATTAAGGTAAAATAACATAAGTCTAAACAGAATTGGGTGGTTTTAGGTGCGCTCTTGTTTTAAACTTACAGTTCTTGATTGTTTATGTATATTTTCATTTGGATACTTTTAAGTTCATTTTTGTATGAAGAACATATGAGTTCTAAGACGCATGTTGCATCTGACAGTGGCCACTATGAATACTTGTAGTAAAATGGGCTCTGCAAAGTATTTGAATTAAGACCTTGATTTTGGGGTTAGTATGCATCTAGATATCATGTATACTCTAAATTTTGCACAATATTGAACTGAAGCTTTAACTTTGAGGTCAGAATCCATTTGGTCAGTCTTTGTACTTTAAGTTTTGAATTGGATCATGCAAAATACTAAAGCTAGGCCCTTGAATTTTCTCTTAGTCTAAAATTTGTCCTCTAGGGAAAAAGACTTCTAATTATTGTAAACGGAAGGCCTAGTTGGTGGGTTTGTAATATGAAAGATTACTTTGGGGTGGATTAAAGACTTGTAACTTCTTATTGTTAATTAACTCGTTGGAATATAATATTTTGTCAAAGTTTCCTCATCTCAATTTCATGTAATTTATATTTTAAATATTAAAAAAATATTATACTCTGAATTGGGTTTGTTTCAATATAAAAAATCAAGAGTCGTGAAACTTATTTTTCCTTTTATTTCTTAATGTATATATAACTTTTTCCATTTATCGTTGTACTTGTAACTTCTTAATGTTAATTGGTTCATTGGAATACAATATTTTGTTAGAGTGTCTTCATCTCAATTTTGTGTAACTTATATTTTAAATATTAAACTTTTAATTGACTTTGTTTGGATATCAAAAGTCAAAAATCATAGGTAAAGCTTTATTAAAACGACTCTCTATGGAAAAAACATGTGTATATGCATGTGCACTATACAAGAGTAATGTTACTAGTTTGATGTTTTTCTTTTCTTGGTTTTTTTTAGTATTCTTAGGTATTACTCGTGATATAATTTCCAAAATATGCAATAAATAGTTTTGGATGTATTTTCCAAAACCATCAATGTCATTACATAGTCCTACGAAAGGATTGCACATTGTTAAAAATTTCTAATTGTTGTGTTTTCCATGTGTTCAAAAATTGTTGGACAGAGGAGGATGAAATTAGGTCTCTACTATTGGTTGAATCTGATAATTGAAAGCCATCATAGGAACACCTTCAGTGTAATTATCACATATAGTTTGTGTCTGTAAATATTATGATGTATAGATAAAATATTAGGATATGGTAGTTGAGATATATTGGTTATAAATATTGATATCAATTACATTTACTTTATTTATTAATTTTCTTTTTAAAATTGGTTAATAATATTTATTTTTTATTTTTTTAATTATGGTATTGTTTGTATTAAATTATGTTAATGTTTAGATAACATCTATAAGTAAGGTTCTCACATAACTAATTAGAATAAGTTAATATCTATATGTAAGGTTCTCACATAACTAAATAATTTAATATCTATAAGTAAGGTTCTCGTAAATGATAGATTATGTAGCTGTAGAAAATTTTAATAGTCCAAGAATTTCATATTTGCATATTTTAAGGCATATAGAATGATAACACTATGAAGAGTAATTTATTTTTGTATAATCCCCTAAAGTCATTATTCCAAGATATAATTTTTTAAATGATACAAATGTATAAGTCTTAAAGTTATGCTATATCCCTCATGGATAAAATTATTCACGTATATGCTAACTCCACCCCTAGAAGACATTTGTTTATGTCCAACTCTTTATGTATATCTCTGGTTTTGAAAAAAACTTCATTTGTTGTTTATTAAACAATTCACCACATTCAGAGTTTCTCTCTTCTCTAACCCATTCTATTGGTGTAGGTTCATTCTCAAGAAGATCTGTATCAAGCATACATTCTTGACCTTAGGAACTACAAATTTCTTCAGAAAAGTTGGTGTTAATTGCAAACCCCAATATGTACTTCACAAATGTATGTTTGCACATCTCAATGCATACATTTACCATTGGCTTGATTTCAAATTTTACCCATTTTATCGAGAAGTGTGTTCATCAAAGAAACCTTTTTCAAATGCACCCTTCTTATGGCCTTTGGTTCTTCATTTTAATGAAATCACCTAATATTGCTGCAGAGTTTCTTTCATTATTATCAACTAAATTTAAATGGTCAGCTATTTGCAACTTTTGTATGCCCTTTCAATCAGATTTATTAGCCTTTCTCTTTGTTTTTATTATCTTTTAATATTTTATTTAAACCGCAATTTCAGTCCTTCCACAAGAATTTCATCACTATAATCTTTAGATACACTATTGACATGTTTTGATAATTTTATTTTGAATGTAACATCCCCATATTCAAAAAGTGCTTCTAAAGGTCTCATATATAAGGAAAAGACATCCTCAAGAAATGATACATTCTGCATGTATCATCCAAATGCTTCATCTTCAACTTTGATCTTACTTATTCTTTTGACTTCACAAACCTCCAATTGTTTATTGCTACAATTTCCTTCCTTATTGAATTAAAATGTTAGTTTTATAGAGCTTATTATAGTTTCAACAAGCTAGTAATTAAAAACTCCCTTAACAAAGTAACATTTTCCCCTCTTTTGTTGTAACTAGCACCCCAGATTCTATCTTCTAGACTTTAGATGAGCATACCCATATCCATTGTTTATCATGGACTTCACATTTTGCAGTTTCAAGATTACCTCCTGCTTGACATGGAAAATTAATAGGATTAATTGTCACTCACAAGTGTATTCTTTCTCTAATTGCATCCAATGTATCATGCAAAGAAAAATGAATTGTTGTTCTTTAAACTTCTTCAATATTGTTGTCAAACCTATTTAATACACAAAGTGGTCTCCTCCAATCCAATAAGATTTCCTTCTTAGTGCATAGATGCAGTAGTGGATAAATTTCCACATAGCCCCTTTCTATCTGAATTAGAGTAAAATACTCCAATGATCAAATATTGCAACAGTCTAATTTTGGCTCTTTGTTTCTAAGTAGGACTCCACCTCTATAAAAATCTCTATTTTTTTATGACACAACAAATTTTAATAAACAAATCCAAATAATTTCTTGCATGACAAACCAATTTATGTTCATAATGACCAAATCAAATTATCAATGACCAAATTCAGTGCAATGTCCAAAATGCTTCCCATGCCAAATTGATTTAACGTTAAAACAAATTTCTTCAATGTATTCCATATAATTGTGATGGCTTCCCCTAAATTGATTTACATCACAACTAATTTGAAGAAAAGGCTAGAAAAATTTGAACGGCAAGTTTATTAGCTCAATCCCATGTCCATCATCAAGTGGAATCTAAATTTTAACAAGGTTACTATTAATGTCCTTCTAGTATAATCAATGACGATATTATACAACCTGATTATGACTTGTAATTTTGTGTTTGTTTGGGGATATCCACTGCTAAAATCACATGCTTCTCTAAAATCAACAAAAATCCCCATCCATTGTAGAACCCTCTTGAAGTCATCGGTGGGTTTGTTGTAGAAAGAGTTTTCAATGAATGGAAGGTATTTTAATTGAAAAACCATAGTTATGCATTGGGAATTGAATAAAAAGCATTTTGGGAGATTGATACCCCTTGTGTGTTGTTTAATCAATATCCAACAAGAGACAAAGATGCACATTGTTGGTGTGTGTTGTGATTGATGGAGGTCACAGTTTGATGAGGTAAATCGTGATTTAATTAAGGGCAGTGTGAAGTGATTGATGGAAGTCATAGTTTTAAGAGATAGGTCATGATTAGAAAAGAAATTTCATGATGAAATTATGGAAGTTGTGATGTGACAAAGTGGAATGCAATGAGATGAAAGAGCTACAACAATGCACAACATTTGGCAGTTTAATTCTTATGATCTTCAATGTGGCTTCTTATGAATTTCGCAATTATTTATCTTTTGATAATTCTTGAACAATTGAAAAGATAAGTATGCTTGAACAATTCAAAACATTGATGTAATGATCAAGTGAGTGAAAAATAGGCAGTTATGAATATTCTAATCTTCACTTCCAAGAAGACTAATTATGATTATCAAGAATAAATGTAGTGCTAGGATCCTTTTGTACCAATAATCTAGTTAAGGAGCATTCTACTTTTTCATCCCACCTTACAATCTATCAAATCTACCTTTATCATTCTCCACTGGTATGTAAAGGTGGATCAACTAATGCTTTGGAGGATTTGGAGGCTTTGGTTATAATGTTAGCATATTTTGTGCACCATCAAATGTAGCTTCAAGAGGATCACCATTTCTACCATATAGCATTTCCTTTAAGAGAAACTCGTCACTATAATTGTAGATAGTTGAAGGCTTATGCACATTGAATATTCTAGCTATATTTTCATCATCATGGTTTTTGGCCCATTAATGACCTAGCTTGGCCATGCATCCTTATTCCTCATGTATATACATCACCATTATCTACTATGAATAACAATATGAAATCTAGACAAAAAAAAAACAAAGAATGGAAAAGCCCTTTTTCTAGTGATCTATCAATGCCTTTTCCAATAGTACGAATAATTTGTACCAATGTAAATATGAAGCCCAAGAAGCAGAAATTGAGCCTCAAATGTTGCTTTTGCAGACTATATAATTGAAAAATGGTTACCTTATAATAGGTAGGTACCCATGGTTTGTCTTTCCTTATGCAACAGTCAATCCTATTAATTCACACGCATAAATATCCACACTCATCAGCCTCTACAACTTCTATAAAATAGATGAAAACCATAATGAAACTAAGTATAGACAGAGAAATACAATTAAGCCATGTAAAAGCAAACACAACCCCATGTTTCTTCTAATATCTTTAGAAGAAGTGAGAACAATTCCAAATATCAGTTCGATGTTGTCTCCATTTGAATAAATGACCAAAATATCATTCCACATAATGAAAATATAATAGAGATGCAAAAATCCTAAGATATATCTTTTGTTATGCCACAACCCATAATAAATTGAAAAGAAAATGAGGATCAGTATGCAAAACAAGAAGGCATAGACAATGTGCTTTGCTAAAGTACAAGAAACAATAACCTTTGATGATAGCTAGGTTATTTTAAGGATTTTAACCAAGTCAAGCAAAAGGAACTTGAAACCTTGAAAAGAAAGGGGGGCCCAAAATTTAATTTTATGGGATGAAAATTTTGGGCTGATGTTATTACCACTATTACAACGATACTTAAATTTTTAAGGGATTCTATCCCCTTCTCTATAAGGATGGAGTAATCCCACTAAATAGGATGCCTGCTTTTAGGAGATTTTGACATATATTTTGTCAATCAATAGACTAAGTGAAAGGATTTTTAAGATTCCATTTCAATTATAAGATAATGTCTATTATATATGATTAGCATTCATCAAATTCTAAATTTGAATTTGTAGATAATAAAATATTTTGATTCAAGTTTCTTGCTAAAAATACTTGTTTTATATTTAGGGATTCACTTTATTGCTTGCTCTTAAGGTTTAGACCTATTTTGCTTTTTAATGGAGGTTGAATCCCCTCTACTTATGGATTGGATGCTTTCTATTTTATTTTTTTACAAAAATTTTTGTAATACCCAAATTATTAAATTTAAATAGAAAAATATTTCTAATTATATAAAAGATATGACAAGGAATGATAAGATATAATACCTTTCTATGGTTTCAATATCTCATTTATTTCCAAACTCTTAATCTATTCTAAAGAGATGAGGTTATCAACATTCATCTTTACATAGTCACCTTAAAAATATCTACCAAAAAGACCATTTTTTATGCTCATCAAAAACTTTGCAGTGTTGTAAATTTCATCTAAATCAGAGCTCTAAATACAAAGTAATGAGATTTCAAAGTTTTACTATCTTATGCCCGGACAATGGTTGAAAGTTGAAACCTGGATGAAACATGGAAAAATATCCACATTCGTGATTGAGACATGGAAATCATACACCTATGTGTCATCACTACACTACGCTACGTTTGTGGTGTAGGCACATTAACTACTCTACCACATCTAGATTCACAAAAATATTAAAGGTTTGTTTCCAAAAATTCTTCATTTTTGGATAAACAGATTCAAGATCTCGGTTTTGTCAAATAATGGAAATACTTCAATAGAAACCATCATTTAACATATCTAAATACGGGAAATATTATTGCTAACATTTAAGAAAAAATCAAATTTCTAAATGGATGGACTCTACATCTGATTTTCAATAGAATATTGGAGTAAGTTAACATATTATAATCTATATTTTCATTAGATCTAGAAAACAAAAAACGACCATTTATGAAAGGAGTTATGTTTCAGATTGATGGAATTGTCGAAAGATAGGAAGCTAGGAAGCTCTCCACGGTCGCATTAATCAATACATTCCAATCGTATTATGTTAGCCACATCCTAAACAAGAATATATTAACTGTCCATACTACTCAAACATCCATACTTCCATATTATTTGATTCTTCCAAAATAATGCTTACAAATGGATTCCTGTATGAACTATATTAGTCAAATTTAGATTCAGAAAAATCTTAAAAGTGCTGTTTCATTAAAAGTCATATAAAAGTACTGTTTCATTAAAAGTCATATTTTCGACTTGGACCCCATGTCATTTCCTCCATGGCATGCCGTCCATGTGGGAAACATATAATCACACCAAGTTGGATTACTGCATCAATATGTTAGTGTGATTAATATACTACTAGACGATACAAATGTGAATTAGCAACTATGTTAACCCAACACTAGCAAATAGGAAAACTAGATATTACCTTCAATGAATTAAGGGTAGTCCAGTTAAGGACTTCCACACTTAAATCCCTTTTTGATTGAATTCTCAGTCATATACCTTATTAGATTATTTGAATAGGGGATAAAACTTTACTCTCCAATTCCCAAATTCGTTTAAGTTATTTATAGATTGTGAGAAAAATATTTAGCTAACCTGACAAGGTTTTAAGGGATTTGAGTTTATAGACAACATCTAAAATATTAAAAGAAGGTTGATGTATCATAGATACTAAAGAAAAGGATATGGCATAGAATCATAGTAAACTATGAATATTTAAGGCTTTGGGATGAAGATAAATGTTTTAAATTTCTTGAAGGGGATACAAAAATAGAGATAGATTCTTACAAGAATTTATAATCAATGCATTTTCAAATAGAAATTAACTATACAAGATAACATAAACTGGAAATATTAAATATACAAAATTTATTAATTATTAGAAGGGAATCAAAACATATAGAGTTTTATAAGATATTTATGAAAAAAAATAAATAAAGCTTTGTATTGGAACAAATACGATTACATAGGGTTCATTTGATTTTTAAAAACTTTAATTCTTTTCACATCAACCAAAACATTATATAAACATGTGCAAATATGTGATGGGTTTTCATAACAAAAGTAAAGCACTTGTTTGATTGCAAAGTACATGACTAGGTAAACCAAGAAGTCTATGATATTCCACCCAACTATATGTAATTCACTAAGACATCCACTACTTACCTAGGTTATGATAGAACTAGGGAAAAGTAGAAATAATGGCTCTTTGTTTAGTCTATAAGAAATTCATCAAATACAACATGGGCACAACAATAACAGTAAGGGGTACAATGACAATAATAATAAGGGAATACATGAGTATTATGCGGACAACATGGGTACAACAATAACAATAAGGGGTACAATGACAATATAATAAGGGAATACGCTAGTATTATATTGACCTAACATGCCCCTGTCCTTCAAAAAAGTGTTGTCATCAATGCTTGAGTAGTTCTGGATGCTTGGGACCTAACACTTATTTTCTTTCCCTTTTATTTGCTTCACTACAAAATCATATTCACTAATAAATTCTAACCATCTAGATTTCCATGTATTTGAATTATATTGATCAAACAAGTGTGTTATTCTAAATCATTCTACCTTTAAAATTAAATTCCTACACATTAAATTGTGATGTCGCATCTTCAATGCATGTATAAAGGATACTAGTTCTAGATCGTCATAAAAATTAGGATAATATTGAAGGATATGTAAATAAATATTATGGGAATTTTTAACCATGTCCATTATTAGAATTCATATAGCAGCCAACCATGTAAATAAAACTTAAAACTTATCAAAACATGAGAGGTACATGGAATCTTGTAAAGAAAGAAAACTACAATTTTTTATTATTATGATGTGAACACCAACCTGAACTTCATATTTCATAAAGTTTCTTAAGCACATATGAACCAACCTATTAGAGGATCCAACCCTCTTTTTCTTTGCAAGCACCAACTCTTGCTATTTTCCCACACCAACCAGCTAGAGGCACCAACCTCGTTATTTTTAGATGAACCAACTTGCTCAACCTTTCATGTCACTCTTTCATCAATTTTCAAATCCAAATTTGAAGTTATTTTTGTTAGATATATCATTGATACAATTTTTAAATCACTAATCTATTTCCCCTTTCTTTGCAGCCATGCATCCTTTATTTAATTCTTTGGTTCAAATAAATCTTTGCATGGATTTGTGTCTCAAATTTGGTCTTGAATAATATTCTTTTCTACAACCTAATACTCAATGCTTTAGGTATGAAATTCTAAAACTCATACACATAATAAATCAACCTCTAGTAGGCTTCCTTCTATATGCTTTGGTCACTAACTTCCTAACCTTCATCCTTTGTTCTGGATCTATTTCTATTTATTATCTATTTTCTAGTTTTGCCTTTTTCTCCTTGTTCAAAGATCCTTCCTCTTGACTATATTTTTGGTACACTTGATTTATTTCAAACTTCCCTAAGCATGTCATTTCTTCAACCTTATGTAGACATGTCATTATTCAATTTTTCTCACGATGACGTTAAAAAATTTGCATCCCTTATTTTCATATTTCTGGTGCATATAGGCACCATGACCATAGGTTGGTTTGTTGTTAATTTTCAGATCCACATGCACAACACTCTTCTTTAATTACTATTTGGCACTGAGTGATTAACCTTTCATTTCCCATGACCTTAAGCTAAAATCAAGGGCTTAAACCCCATTTCTAACATATTCAAAGTCCATCATTACATCCATTGATGTGTGTATCAACCCACCATATCATTTTCCATCATTGTTTGCCACATGTGAATCCATGTTACTACCATGCCACTACCATATGTCACTAGAAAAGGGGCCTCTTAGGCATCTGAAAATGATTAATTCACTACAATATATCATTACATGAGGTTTCCATGTCATTTTTTAAATCACATTACCACTGCTTGTTTCCATGTGTACTATCTTGTTGGCATCTAAATGCAACATTAGGTGAATTCATGTGGTAAAGACTAGACATGTAGTAAACATAATGTAAACCTAACTCATTGGATTAAGTTGTTTTTAGCTGCCAGATCATATCACACGATAGATTGTGCTTTAACCTTCATGCTTCTTGGCATTCAATATGTAATTTGGGTCATTGTTTTGAAACACTCTCCATCATTGGATCGTGTAGGGTGTCAGACAACACATTAAATTATATGAATGATGGAATCCATCATCATGTCTGTCTTTTGTATAATTCAAATTTACGAAGGGAATGAAGTGAAATACAAATTTATAACCAAAACACATAAATACAATGAAAAATAACTTTTGAATTAATAAATAGAAAATGTTGAAATTTTGAAATGTAAATTGAAACAAAACTAGTTAAAGCAATGGTGGCCTATCTCTTAGAAGATTTTTGGTTGCTATGTTCCTTCTTGCACTATGTTACAATGAGGCTTAGAGGCCCTTTAATCATGAAGAAGAAATGAGAAAGCATAAACATCCAAAAACCTAATCCTAGGAGATGAAACACCAAAGGGTTATGGGCCCCAATGGGGTAAGTCAGAAAGGTGTGACCAATGATATTTTCCAACTATTGATGGATTCTATGATTTATACCAACTTTTTTGCACAAAAAAAAATTGTTTAGGGCCTAAAACCAACTTCGAAGTTCAAAGCTAAAAATCACCAGAATAGAAAACTGCCAAAATAGGAAAATTGTGTTGTGATCCAATGGAATACGTAGGTGGTTATCAATATCCACCTATATCATTAGCTAAATCAAATATTTGTTGTTAGATCTTATCATGTTTTGTATTGTACATTATGTTTTGTGCACATTGGCATGCGATGTTAGTTCAAGGTCTTTGAATCAAATCAATATGTTTCGTTGGATTCATTGTGTGAACACCCACACCATAACTTTGACGCATGTTGTGCACTTGATGTGAATTGTAGCCATCGATATTTCCAATGGAGATGGATCTTGGTCATTGATTTATCAGTCAATACTCACACCATTTACTTTATTTCTTTCTTTATGAGTACACTATGCTCCGCCTATATCTCCCAAATGAGACTATCTGCATTGATGTTGTTTGTAGCACTTTTCAAATAAGGCAGTTTGATGACAAACCCATAGGCCACATGTGTTGCACATCATTTAGTATCATTAATAAAATCTCATGTGTATTGTTCCACTGAAAACCAATTTTCTCATTGAAACGAGTTAGATAAGGTACCAGATACCATTGGAAAGTTATTTGAGAGAGATAAACATTTGAGCACTTGGTTCCCTTATTAAAGCTAGGAAATTTAAAGGATTCTCCTTCAAATATATTACATATGTTAATCTAGGTATAAAAACTCATGGATACTTAAATTTTAATACACTTATGAACTCCCCCATGAACTAGATACTTGATGTCAATTATTTTGAATTGACATCAATGAAAACATATGCTCAACTACCTAATAATATCCCTTTTTAGCAATGATGGAAACACCACCAAACATTGCTAATAATTAATGAAAACACCCTCATTAGAAAACATTCTCTCTTATGTTGTTGATGACTGAGCATTGTCCATCTACTATACTTTCATATTTTACGCATTATTCTCCGCCTTTGACATAAATGGTTGAAGGGTCAAGTTGCCCCCATGTCCACTATCATCCTAAACTCTACATTTGGTTGTTGATTTATTTTGTGACTAATCAAAGATTCTTGTATACTTTCCTGCAAGCACCTATTTTCAAGTCTACGATTAATGAGTTTTGCATGCAACTTCATGACTTTTTCTACATTATTTTGTGAAATTCTCCCCCTAAACATGTACTCCTCTCACTCATATGAAAACTTTATCTAAATTTGAGATTCTTTTGTGTCTTGAAACATTTCAAGATCCTTGTACATGTTTGGACAACTTCCCTCTTTCCTTTTCAAGAAAACCAATGAAAAAAGAGTGAGGCATCACTCCTAACGTCTACCATAAACACTCAAAATTTTCTCTAGAAAGGGGCTTGGGAACAATATCAGCAACATACACCTTTGTGGGGATATATTCTAGCTTCAAAATCTGATTAGCTACCTGTTCTCTAAGAAAATTGTAATTGATCGGAATATGCTTGGTTTTGGAATAAACAATAAGATTATTAAATATATTAATAGTGCTTGTATTATCATAGATAATTGGAATGGATTTATCCTAAAACATTCATATCATGTAGCTTTTTTTTCATTCACAAAATCTGAGTACAACTAAAAACAATTGTTATGTACTCAATTTTAATAGTAAGCAGAGAAAGAGAGAGAGAGAGATGTTTTCTTTTCTTGAACCAAGCCACTAATCTATTTCCGAGAAATAAACCACTCCCACTTATGCTTTTACTATCATCCACACTTATAGCCCAATCAACATTAGTAATAGAAAAAATTTGACCCTTTGGATATTATAGACCATAGTCCATTATGATTCTTAAATATCTGAAAATCCTCTTGGAAGCTAAGAGATGACCTTTCTCTCGGGCTTATTGATACTTTCCACTACACCAACATCTTGAATAATGCCTGGCCATGAGGTTGTTAGATATAATAGGCTACCAATTATTGATGTGGACATTCTTTCATTTACCTCTATTGACACATCTTGTTTGTTGAAATTACACCCAATGACCATAGGAGTAATGAAAAGAGAGTATTATTCCGCCCAAAATTTCTTCAACCAATGTTTTAGATACTTTTTATGCGAGAAGAATATACCTTTCTCTCATTGATTAATTTGTGGCCCAAGAAGAATTGAGTGTTCTCCAAGCATGGACATTGCAAATTCAGTTTACATATACTTGAAAAATTATTTGCTGAGTAAATTTGCATAACTATGAAAAATGTTATCATCAATGTAAAAAACAATCATTAAAAGATTAGCATTCTCATATTTGTTATACATATTACTTTTTGCTACTCCCTTTTCAAAACCTTGTTGTTTTAGGTGCATCTCTAGTCTAGAATACCATGCTATTAGTGCATGTATGAGTCCATATAGAACCTTTCTTAGCCTATACCATTCATCAAGATTTTCTGACAGTTGAAATCCTTCTAGTTGTCTATGTAAACCTATTCTTTAATTTCACTGTATAAGAAGGATGATTTTATGTTTATTCAATACACTTTGAAATTTGTGTGACTTGTAAATACTAGAAACATCCTTATTTCCTCTGATTGATCTGGGATATTTAAAAATGACTTGATTTGAAAAACACCTAAATGTGAATGATTAAAATTAAATCAACTTAAGTGTAAAATTTGCTTAACCAAAAGCACATAAAAAGGAGCACAAGAAAGTAATAAAGAAAATGAGAGAGAGATTCAAACAAATGGTTAATAAAATTCACCCAAATTATGAGATACATCTCCAAGTCTAGAGTCGCCTTCTTTATTTAACACCAAAAAAACCCAAAATTACAAATGAAGAAAGCCTCAATCTTTTCTACAAATTTCCCTTAACTGCTACAACAAGGGTGGTTTTGGAATACCATTCAAAAGCCCCCTTTTACTACACCAAATTTGAGCCAAAACTCACTAAATTACAACATTTCCTTCCCTAAACTATGCAACAACAACTAAGCTTTATTAAGGTTTTAATAACCCAACTCTAATGGCCCACTAGTAAAATATTTTGGTATATAGGAGCTTTATAACCCGCAGACCCAAGGTCGATCTCACGAGGGTTAAAATCTCGGCCTTCGAAAAATCTGCAAAATCAAAACGAAGTTATAATGTGGCCTAATAAACATTCGACATGTTAGTGTAGTGATTAGCTTATTGTATTCACATGGGACAGGTCACATGGTAAAAGCCACAAACTTGCCTTTTTGAATGCCATATAACAATAATATATTAAATAATGCATTTTCCACTTTCCTTTTGACCTTATGTGCATCGCTCATTGGTAGATTTTTAGTGCATGGTCCTCGGGATTCTGGGATCAATCCCTTTTGGCTCCAACCACTAGCTAATTTTGGCACTTGGTTATCATTCCAATGAACATGCATTTCATGTAGTGGTTTAGACATATTGTTGGTCACTCGGAGGTGTGGGTTTGAACCCCGCAAAATCCACTTTTGGGTCAACAAGCCACAATTCAAATATAAATTAGTCGTTACATTGTTAAAACCCTACGTGTGGCCCAACCGCCATAGTTGCACCTACATATGTTGGTATCATGGTTTGATTACCTCCTTTAACTATTTTTTTGGTATGACTTGGAACATTCACTTCTTTTCAGAGGCTATTAAGGAAAATTTTAGGGGTTAATATTCATAAGTGGGCTTCCATGCTTTCTCCAAAAAAAAGATTCATCAATTGCCATTTTTTTCTAAAATGTTTCACCCCAATTTTATACTATACCCTAGTTTTACCTTAAAAATCGCCAAAATATTATATCGACTAATATAAGATCATTGAAAATTTAAATATTTCTACAAAAATATCCCCAAAATTTTTACAATTTGCATATTAGGTACTAGTAAGATTCGCTAAGGTTTCTAAATTTTAAGATGAACTTCCATTTAAAATTTTCCCTGCTCATAGTTACCTCATGTCTAGGCAAAATCTTAGCGTTAACAACACCGTTACTGCCTTACAATGATGACATCATGAGAATGATTTTTCGTGTGAAGGTAGAGAGCCTCCAAGGATTTAATGATATCACCCTTCTTACCATTTTTCAGAGGTGCAAAATTTTAGAATGCATGGCAAAATTCAAATTTGGTCTACTTATGTTAAATCTAGAGTGTGATGACTTAATTCTTCAGATGCTCCAATACTTATGAACCAACATTACAACATCTCATCCAAACTATGTCAAAACAGACATGCAAAGCATCATGTCCTCCATCTTCGGAGAGAATAAGGTCATTTGCAAGCAATTGAGATCCAAACTGTTGGCCATTTGGAGGAAGGAGTTAATGGTATCATTGGTTGCCTATGAACTAGTTGAGGGTTTGGTCAAACAGAACATCAAACTACGATGAACCACACTAGTTGGTTCAAAACACGTCGACAAATGTTTTTTCATGTGATTTACATTGAAATACTTTGTCTCATAAACATCAAACTACCTATAAATAATTTAACCAAGGAGGAACTAAAAAGGATTTGTGGAGACAGCAAGAATGAACTAAGGAGAAAATGCGTGTGCTTTGTATGCAAGGGAGCTTGGGCACTGAACCACTCATGCTCAGATGTCATAATAGAAACTAAGCAAGAGGAGACTCTTTCCTACCATTCTAATGAGGATTCCTCTACTATAGTTGAGTCCATTGATATTCAGGAAAACACCCATAATGGATTTGAGCATTCCACCATAGCTGATGAGCCACATTGTGATGTCATTCAGAGAGACATATAGGAGAATCCAAGCGCATGGAGAAAAGGAGGAGGAACCTCTTCATCATGGCGATGATGTGGCATAATTTAGTAGAGCTGAGTTTGTAGACATCGAGGAGGACATTAATGAAGAGTATGTGCCATCAAGTGCAGACAACATTCCTACAATGCATCCATGTTTGACAACCAAAGAGGATGAACAACAAATTGTCCCCACAAGTAAAGAAGGCTACGGAGAAGGCATTGAAGGAGACACAAGTGAGAAGCGGGTAGTAGTAAATTGGCATGATGAGCATGCTTATGTGGGGCATCATAAAGAGCATAGTATGTAGGATGAGTCATTCCCAAAGAGTCGCTCAAAGGCTAAATTGGGAGTTGTAATAGTTGGGCATCTGATGCAGAATGATACATAGACATTCAATAGAGAATCTAAATTTCTAGTAGAGGACTTTCGAGAAAAAATCATGCATTTCCAAACACATCTTATGAGCTTGAAGCAGATAGTATGGGCATTCTAAGATAGTTTCCTACAGGACAATAAGAAAATTGAGGAGCTCATAGAGGTAAGTGCAGAATCAACATCCAACTTGTCTAGTATTGAGGAGTGACTCAAGTCCCTCACAAGGAAGCAATAGGAGTATAGTTGGGGAGTTATAGAGAAATCCTCAACAGGAGTACATAGATAAGGCTTGCAACACTACCAACTTGCCTTTATACCTTGGGGAGAATAAGACAGAGTTCTCAAAATGGATCATGTTGGATGGTTGAGTGGAGCAGCATGAGTTGAGCATCAGGAAACATCAACATGGTGGACTTGTTCCATATGTAGGCATTACTGCATTAGATCCTTCCCACGGGATGGATTGGCTGCAGATTATGAGTTGGAGATTTATCAATGCGATGATTCCTAGGAGGATACCCTTAGTGAAAGGCATATTGTAGATTGGACCCTTAGGCATAGACAATGATGGAGGGTTGAGATGGTATCATAACCAACAAGTCCCAGGACTTAGGTAGCATTGGGATCCAAGAGAATCCAATGGGGGTAGGATTAACCAGAGGATTTTTTGGGATCCAGGTCAATCTATTGAGGGAAGTACTAGCCAGAGGATTGTATGGGATCTAGGTATCGAAGGATCCACACAAGATCATTAGCATGGAGGCATGGAATAACACACTGGGTTGTATGGGAGCTTGGTATCAATGTACATATCCTTCTATTGTGGATAATAGTGGATTACTTAAGGGAAAGCAATCTTTGGGTGGGAGGATTTGTAATATTCCCTTTTTTGGATATGGTCAAAGTGGACGGAATCTTCCCATGGTATTTACTATGGTATTTTTCTATGGTATTTGCCTTCGTTTTTCGAGGAAAACAATAAATAAAGTTTATAGAGAGTACATCAAGCCTATAAAAGGGGATAGAAGGCTGAGAGTGGGATCATAATGAGTTATTTATCTATTTTGTTTTTGTTGAGAACTTGGCGAGGTTAGTTCTAGGTGAATTTGTCTAGTGGATCAATTGAGAGTCAACAATTGTGCTTCAATTTCTTGTTTTCCTATTTGATGAGCAGTCGTCCATGCCATTGCAGGAGTTTCAATATTTATGTATGGGCATGTACTATTTTCTTCCATTAGTAATATAAATAAAAGGTTGTAGTTCCAGATCATGTTTGTGTTCCTCTTTCTAGCTGAAATTTCTTTATTTTGAACACTAAGATGTGTTAGATCTATTAAAATTCTTGACGTTTGGAATCTTACAATATGTTTCCTATTTTAAAGTTTTTGTACGCATATTTATTCATCGATATTCTCTTTGTTACAAATATAAATTTGAATTATACAATTTGCAAAACTTAAGTGATTTGTTTATTTATTTTTCATAAAAAATAAAAAAATGAAATTATGATCTAAACAATATATTTGTTACTTAAAAAAATTAGATCAATTAAGATAATGACTTTTGGTAGAAATCACATAGTAGAATATTTTTGCGGATGCATTTCAAGCCAACCAATGTGGCTCATTATCAGGAACATACTTAAATAGAGAGCAATGTAGAGACCCTAAAATCATGTAACCAACTAGTGTGGTTCATCATCGGGATCAGATTCAGATAAGAGGCATGTCATGGCGAAGACATTAAATAGTGAGCAATGTAGAGACCCTAAAATCATTTAACCAACCAATGTGGTTCATCATCAGGACGAGATGAAGAGGCAGATCATGGCCAAGACTTTAAATAGAGAGAAATGCAGAGACCTTAAAATCATGACTATATTAAATGGCTAGTTATTAAAAAATAATATTTAATTTATTTATTAAAATCAAATATTATTAAATAAACTATATTAATGAGTAATAGTAAAATAATATATTAATCAAAGTCAAACTCCAAACGGGCGAGAAGTCAAAAATTATAAAAAAGAGTCAATAACTTAATTACTTAATAACTAAGTTAAGATATTGTAATAAATTCATTTATCCCTCTTATTTTGATTTCTTTGAATTTATTATATTTATTCAATTTATGATTATTTTTATTTTATTATTTATTTCAAATAATATTTTTTTGATTTGAGTATTTATGTTCCATTAATCATTTTTATTTTATATATTTTTTATTTATGAAAGGATATTGACATAATTATTTACTAATTAGGTTCTTTGAATCTTTTATATAATTTTTTTAATTCGCTCTTTGGAGTTTGACTCGTTTATGTTCTTAACTCCTTTTTTTTTTATAAATTTTTACTTGGCTTCTTGTTTGGAGTTTGACTTTGATTCTTTATTTACTAATTGTTCGATTCTTGTTAGTTATATATTTTTTTGACTATTACTTGCTAATAGAATTTATTTAATAATATTTGATTTTAATAAAGCAGCCTAGATCCATCTTATCACCATCTATCAAGCGCCCAGAGGGATCAAATCTCTCAAGGTGAAAGCCTATTTTTTGAGTGAAAAACTTGAGGAAAGGTTTGCACCTCGAGAGATTTGATCCCTCTAGGCACTTGATAGATCCAACATTAAGATGGATCTAGGCGGGTTTCGGTCTTGTGCAGTCATACAAAATTTGCGGAACATCTAATTATTTTGATCATTTTAAATATGCTAAGTATGTCTAAGATTAATTTGGTCAATTTAATTTAAAATTTTATTAGCTATCTCTGCTCATTGAGATGAGAGAGATTGTTGGTAACTTGAATGATGAAAAACAATGAATACAAATTTTGAGTGCAAACTGTCAATTTAACAATTTTGATAGATAGAAAATGTGAATACTAAGAACATAGTCAATTACAAAAAATATTCATTGCAATCAATTTGAAACCATTTTCTTCTAGTGTTCCTATTGTCACACCTACTAATTTTTCCATTTTCTCATATCGATCATATAAAAAGAGTAGGTGGAATCATATACTATTCAAATATTTAACTTGAGCTATTGTAGTAAACAACATACCTTGTCTTTGTTGCTCTCCAATATTAATAGTAGTTTTCTCAAAATTCAATCATTGTGACTTATGGAGTGTTAAATCTCAAATAATTTTCAGTGGTAGTTATCTTCTATCACCACGTTTGAATGCAAAGTAATTAACAATGTTAAATGATGGAAAATGGGAATAATAAGATTGTACCCAGTTATAAATAGTTTATAGTTTCAAGAACTAAACATTTGGGGTAAGCAAACATTTTATTTAGGATGAAAATTCAAGTATTGTATTTATCGTTGAATAATTTTTATATACTTACATTGAGAGAGAATGTGTATGTTTTGGGGGTGACAAGGAGAGAGAAGGAGAGATAGAGATATAGATGGGTGGGGAGGGCAGAGGGAAGAAGAGAGAGGCAAAGACAGGAAGGGGGAAGAGATATAGATATGGAGAGAGAAATGTTAGAGAGAGAGAGAAGGGGAAGAGAGAGAGGGGGAGGAGAAAGGAGAGGGGGAGGGGAAAGGAGGGCAAGGAGAGAGAGAGATAGATATGGAGAGAGAGTGTGTTTGTTTAGGCACTGAGATAAAGAGATAAAGAAGGAGAGACAATGGGAGATAGAGATAGAGGAGGTAGAGATGTGCTTACACTGACATCAATGCACACTATTAATCTAATTACTTTGAAATTAATCGACATCATACATCTTGTTGCATCAAATCAAAAATCAACATCTACACTAAAATCAATGCATCTAGTGCAAACAATCAAATAAGATTGGAAATCAACATCTATACTAAAATCAATTGATCTAGTGAAAGCATTTAAATAGGATTAGAAATCAATATCTACATTGAAACCAATGCATCTAATGTAAGCAATCAAATATGAGTAGAAATCAACACCTATGATAAAATCAATGCATCTCGTGTAAGGTATTAAATATGATTAAAAATCGACATCTAAATGGAAATCAATTCATCTAGTGCAAGCGATCAAATAAAATTCGAAATCAATATCTACACTAAAACCAATGCATGATGTGCAAGCAATCAAATGGGAGTATAAATCAACATCAACACTAAAATCAATGCATCTAGTGTAGGGTATTATATAGAATTATAAATCGACATCTATATTGAAATCAATGCATATGGTGCATGTGATCAAATAGGATTAGAAATCAACAACCACATTGAAAATCTAAAGTATTCATGACTTTTTAGATCTAACTTCTATGTATGTATTTGTCTCTGTGAGACTCTTTCTTCTTCCCTCTCTCTCCACCTTCCATTCTGTTTCTATCGGCCTCCCCCTCTCCTTCTCTTTCTTCCCCTCCCTCTCTCCCCTGTCTCACTCTATCTACCTCTCCCTAATTTTCTCTATATTTCTCTTCTTTCCTCTCTACCCCTGTTGTCTATATTTTTACATCCCTCCATCTCTCCTTATTTTCCTCTCTATCGTAACTCGCTAAACATATGTCACGCTCTCTCTCTCTCTCCCCCCATATCTATCTATCTATATATATCTCTCTCCCTCTTCCTTTACCTCTCTATCTCTTCCCCTTCTCTCTCTCTCTCTCTCTCTCTACCCCTTCCATTTATATCTCTATCTCCCATCTATCCCTCTTCCTCCCTCCCTCTCTTTGCCTCTCTCTTCTACCTCATCCACCACCCCATCTATATCTCTATCTCCCCTTGTCTCTCCTTCTCACCCCCATAACATACACTCTCTCTCCATATCTATATATCTCTCTCTCCCTCCCTCTTCCTCTCCCTCTCTCTCCCCCCCCTCACTTACTCCCCATCTCTCCCTTTATGCTCCCTCTCCACCTTTATCTCTCTATGTCTTTCTTCTCCTTCCAACTCCATCTCTCTCTCCCCCTCTCTCTCCTCTCTCAAGTCCTCCCTCTCTTTCCTTCCTCTCTCTCCCCTTCTCCGACCTCTCTCAAGTCGAGTTCAGCGACCCCATTGTCACTCCCTTACTGGAAGCTTCACCGTCAACGAGCCCATTGCCATTTATTTACGTCTATCCTTAAGTTGATTGCAGATTTTCCGAATATTCAGGGATCTGACAGACATGAGCGCGGTTAATTTTTTGATTGCACCTACGTCCATCGAATCCCAAAATATTCTAGAAATCTACAATCAACTTAAACTCACGGCTAATTTTTGGAATCTTTCACCATCATCGAACTCTCATGGTAACCATATAGCGCGAGCGACGCCAAGATTCTGAGGAGCATAATGTAACACAAAGCGATGAAGTCGGGTCCGACGAACCCATTATCTGACTCACTTATGGGAAGTTTCCACAACGAATGAGCTCATTGTAATTCACTCAACGGAAGCTTCACACTGTTCACAGTGATGCAGGTTATCGTCCGACAATCTTGGAAACCCACTCACTATATCCGTCCCGTCCTCTGCAGTCTGCCATAGGCCGCCTTGTATATGTGGGCGGAGGTTGACACATGGCAACCATTTGCAGAAACAAATAACCGTGGATGAAGTAATTTAGTAAAATATGACGTCGTGTAACCTGGATTCGGTAACCGTACAAACAAATGAATACAACTGTTGTGGTAACCTTGGATAGCTGTACATTTCAGAATCTATCGTCTTGACATCATGGATTACGGCCATTATTGGCTCGATGTTTTTTATTAAAAGTAATATGGTATTCAACCTATTATTCCATGGATATAAGATTGAAACATAATATATTATCTAGATTATAAGAATAATGTGATATTAAAAAAAAAAATAATAAGCTATTCAATCTTGTATTTAATGGATAAGATTCAAAAACAATATGCTAACACAATGCCAAGGCACAAACATATAGATTAGTTTGTGTTAATGCCTATAAATTCACAATGGGTATAAATATCAATGAACATTAATATTGAGAATTATGTTTACTTAACAAACCCATTAAACAAACCAAACACAAAAGCATTAATATTTCTTCTTATCCGTGTGTTCATCCTTCTACTTACATTCCTCTTGTTTGCACTCTTCTTCTAGTTTATACTCCTCTTCTCGTCTCTTCCATGCTACTTCTAATTTCTTTCTTTTCCTCTTTGCTTTAGTCGTGCCTTTGGTGTTTGGATCTGCTTTTTATTTCATGTTTCTCCCCTCTTCAAGATCATATATGATCTCTTTCCTTGGCCCGGCAAAATTAGCTCAAGTAAGCACTTTGTGTTGGGTTCTTTCTAGAATGATATCTTGTACATTAGTTGAATGATATCTTGTACATCAGTTGTATTAGCTAGCCCATGTGCCCTAGAAGTATTATAGCAAATCTTAATATTTTCCTCATCTTCCCAAGAGTTAGAAACATATAGTTAGGCGAAATGCAGCTTAACAAAGTGTTGTTTGCACACACCTCCAGGGTCATATCGATGAAAACTCATTTCACCAAACTTGAGGCAGTTAAGTTCTTCAACTTTTGTTTTTGTTACCATCAGATTCTCATGTTCATATGTCCCTACTTGCAAGGGAAAGAGAGAGCAATGTGAATTCTTCTTCTTCTGCAACATCTACAACGACCTTGTGCAAAGTTGATATCCAATCTCTTAGATGACCACCTTGTCAGTCACATACCTCGATATAAAATGTGGAGATTTTTGGGAATCAAAAACTTTGATGTATGTGCCTTGAGGAGAAGTGAACCAATCTGCTACTTTGTCAATTGCTTCTTTGGCCTAGTTAACCATGTAAGGCACTTTAGCTTCAAATATCATCTGATATAGCATGACAAAGAAGTGCTTAGCTACCTTGTCATATACCCCTCTATAACTGACTTTTGGCAATAGCTTACAGTAGATGTTGACAGGAGGTTGTCGTGGGGCCCTTTTCCATTCTAGACCTGAGAACTCATTGCAAGCACAAATTCCTTCGAGCGAGTAGGTGGGCATATAGAATTGAGTTTGATCACCCTCTATTGCCCTTTTTGCCTTAGACACATTAATATGGAATTGTTGCGCAAGTATATCTAACTAGTTAAAGATTTTTCCTTCTGAGACAACTCGATAAAGCATGTAAAGCAATACTTCCTCAAAAAATTCAACACTTTATCACCCATATAGTTTGTAGCACATAGCCATAAGATATTGATAAAATTTCCTTAAGAACTTTGTATTGTAGATGTCCTCTGGTTTCTCGTGAAACTTTGTTGGTTCTTGCCACAATGTCCTAATCACATCCTCTGTATTCAAATGAGACCAAGTTGCATGGAACTTTGAATTTAGATACTCCTCTAGACTTGGCATCTTGTAGTATGAGTGAAGGTCATGTCGCTAATATGTGGCATGATATTGCCCACTCTAGCTACTTAGAATCATGTTCTTGGAGTCTAGATCCTGCAATATCCATCCTATTGCTTCTGCACATGGTAGCACCGAGAATTTGCAAAAAACCTTGTGTAACCTAGATCTCTTGATATTAATGTAAAATTCTTCATCGTCCAAATAATTTGGGAACTCTTTCTTATTGAAAGCCTTTTTTATTATCTACCATGTGCACTTTTTAATGAAACACTTGGTATCTGACATAACACCACTCTCGTTTTAGAACTTTCCATGGCACATTCGATACTACTTACATTAGTCTCCTTTGATGGTCCTTTCCATGTGAATAGAGGCATCATGTTGGCAGAATACGAAAGGTTGATATGTTCTAGATCTACAGTACCTAGAGGTATAGATGCACTCTTAGCAACAAAAAGTGAGTTCCAAAAAAATCACCTATTCTATCAAGCTATCAAATACAAAATCTAGTCACTATGACGGAAAATTGTGTAAGATCTGAGCACAAGAGGATCAACTTGAGGCAAAGTGACTTGACTAGTCACTAAAAGTTCACATTACGCAATGGCAAGGAGGAGATATTGTGCATTATGGTTCAACAAGAGGCAAAGGTTGGAGATATAGGCCTCAAGACTGTGCAACACATAATTTCTTGAAGATAGGGTCTTCTTGTCGTGTAGTTCACATTAATAGTGGACAAAGGAGTGCATGTTGCTGGCTAGAAATGTGCAATGCGCAATTAAGGCGAGGCTCTGCAAATTGCACAAGTACAGTAAACAACGGAAATAGTACCATTGGCTAGGAGTGTGCAATGCATAGTTGAAGAGATACTAGTCTTGGAATGTGCGCATTCCACATGAGTTGTGAGCAAGACTTGAGATATACTACTTGGAAGAGAGCAATGCATAGGTGAAGAGATGGGGATGCAGATCAACTCAAAATTCAACTAAGTATTGAACAAAAACAAGCAAGGAAAATTGTGAGAATGAGGAATGAACATGCCTTCATATGTTCACCTACAATGATTACTGGAATGTGCAAGGTCTTGGAGTATGAAGAGACACTATAAAAGCTAAAAATAGAAAAAGTGACACTTGTAATTGAAAAAGTAGGAAAAAATGACACTTGCAAAAGAAAAAGCAACAAAATTGAAAGAAAAAGTCAATAAAAGAAACAATTGTGAAACTTACCTGAAATAGTAGCGCACTTACAACCAAAAGCTCCTTGTGCTCAAGAAATGCACAAACCTACAAAAATTAATGTGAGGATGAGCTCTTGGTTAGCTTCTTATATAGGTGAATACACATGCAATTAGGGTTATAGTTTACACATGCATGTCGGAAATCTAGGAGCTACTGAATAATTAAATGCCACTTGTGACAACACTAAGTTGGGAAAGTGTGTTCACAATGTCATCAACTGATGCACACTAGTTGTCCATAAGGAGTACACAATATCTGTCATCATAAGGTGCACATGTAATGTCTCCAAGAACTATGAAATTGACTGTCGTAAGGAATTGCACAGTTGATAGTCACAAGGAATTGCACAATTATTATTGTCAAGGCATGCACAATCACTACCATCAAGCCATGCACAAACATGTCTTCACAAAGTGCATACTGTCTATCATTAGGTGGTTCATAGTTATTGATGATAAGGAGTGATTGTCAGCATGAAGTGCACAATCACTACTTGGGTGAAGTGTGCAATTAAGGGCATCACAAGCTAGGCATGTGAGAGTGAGTAGTTGTGACACTTTGGATTCCTAGAAGAAGAGTTGAACACTTTGACAACTATGACCAAGGATGACTTCAGTGACTAAGAATGAAAATTCATATTACTAATAGGAGGCTCCAAAATTTTAATACAGGAATTTTTTTGAAGGGGGTTGTAGCAGCTACAACAAATTATTTGGTAGAGATTTATGAAATATTCTATAATATTCATACTAGCGTATACACAAATTAATGGTTTAGGTTTATGTTCAAATAGTTATGGCCATTTTACTCAATTAAAAAAAAATTGAACAAGTGTCATATGAAGTAATTTATGGGATTTGGCCATGTGGTATTATAACAAAGTCTATTTACAGATTAAGAATTTCCACTTGTTGGGTTAAATATCCATTGTGTCTATTTTGGAACATGTTTCCTAAATTCTAATTAATTAACAATAATTATTGGGTGGATAGTAGGGGTTTTTGAAGTAATCTAGAATATTCATACTAGTATACACAAATCAGTGGTTGAAGTTTATCTTCAAATAATTATGCCCTTTTTAATCTATTTATTAAAAAAATGTGAACAATTGTCTTATGAAGTGACTAATAGTTTTTTGGTCATGTGGTATTGATAACCCATCTTATTATCTCATGATATTGTAAGAAATTCTATTTACAGATTAAAAAAATCTACTAATGAAAATAAATATCCATAATTTAAAATAAATTTAAAATTTAAAATTTTTTAAGTTTAACAAAATAAATGAATCATGAACTAAATGTTTTCATAATGCCTATAGGCATTTACTAGCCATTTAATTCATAGAGTTGTGCTAATTAGATATTTAATATATTTCTAGTTTACATATTGAACCATGGTATGTATTTATTCTTACTAATCTCCAAGAATTTGTACACGTAGTGATTACTTAAGCATACATATGTGTTTTATTGTAGTTATTATTATATATTTTATTGATATAACTTAGGATCATCCTTGGTCCAATAGCATGTGTCTAGTTTCTATAGCGTGAGTTCATTCATAGGCATTTCAAGTGTTATTTAACAATGGCAACAAAGTTGGTACAAATAGTCACTAGGATTATTTTTAGTATAATCATATTTGGAAGAGGAAATTAAGTAGCCAAAATATTAGGATATAAAATATTATCACTATATGAGACATTCCAAACTCTAAGCATAGAATAGAAACTAATAACTTTAAAATAGAGGTGTTACGAGAAGATTCGCAAAACATTATGGAACCTAATAAAATAGTTGAAGAAGTATGTCACTCAACTAATAATGTATTGATTTTCTTTTAATTGGAAAATGGGAAGGGGAAGTCTCTCAAAAATTATATTACTAAGAACTAGAGTCTAGGAGTCCTACTCGCATTCTCCATTTAGGAATAAAATATGTTTACTAAAAGAATGCATATTGTATATTTAAGGATAAAATATTTTTAATAAAGAAGAGGGAAATACGTAACTTTATATGATTTTTTCTAGAAAATTGATGGTTTTGAAAAATATAATAGTTATTAATTTACAATATTAGCCAAAAATTATATATTATAAGTATATGAATATATGAATGCAATTTGACATATTGGTTTTGGTAGTAGAAGTGTTGATGGTGAAACCTTTCTTTCTTTTTTTTGGATACATTTGACATTTGATTTAAATAAAGAGAGAAGTAAAACATGACAAACAATTCTCTCACCACACAAGATAATTTATATTTTTTTCTTTTTGTGTTTCCATGTAATTCTGGTAATGGTCACAATATTTGTGTTTTATCATTTGAAAATGGCTTGTTTTAGTGTACTTAAAAAAGTGTTACTTGGGTCATAATTTCAAGCAAGGTAATGGTCACAATATCCTTAAAAGTATCATCAAAGCATCATTGTTCTTGGGTTATGAACTTACATCATTTTCAAACTTTAATCCAAGGTAAAAGACAACATCCCCTAACATGACAAATAATACCTTTCAAAAGGTATTTTTTAAGAATTGTGGAATGGAGACATATTAACATCTTGAAATTGATTCAAAAACATAGATGTAAAATGTGATTCAATCATGATGTTGATATAACTGTTCCTAGATAAAATTCTATCTATGATCCTATTTTTAGTTGTGCTAGTTTAATGACATTAAGAACATAGACAAAATGATGTTTTTAGAAGAGAAACACACCACAAGCCTATCAACATGTTGATTTACAAAAATAATATACCAATTATAACTACTGATGATATATATAGTGAAATTTACAAAATGAAATTAAATTTTAAGTAAAATAACAAAGAAAATCTCTAAAAAATGTGGTGCAATAATTGCGTGTCATAGTTTAATCCTTACAAGTCTGGTGATCCATTTTAAAACAAAGCTATGTACTAACTCTTCTTTGATACATCTTGGGAATAATAGAAAATATATAATATATATATATATATAATATATATGAAAAAATCAAAATCATTTAATTAATATGTAAATATTAAAATATTATTATATTCGGCTCTAAATTTTGTGCTGAGAATCATCACCTTTTCCCTATCAAATAGTAATAAAAAGGTGAAAAATTAGTTGAGGAAACAAATCATCTCAATAAATTTTGCAGCATTTGATTAGAAGGTTCTCTTCAAACCTTTTAAGAGAGACTACCCAGATTGGATAATTAACCTTTTAAGTCTTATAAAATCTTTAGTTGATAACTGGAAATCATCGGTTAAAAATGTGATGAGTAACCTCATTGAAATTGATAGAATGGAAAATAATGTGAATATGAAATAATAACCTTTTACGTTTTATAAAACCTCTGGTCAGTAACTGGAAATGATCCGTTAAAAATGCGATGAATAACCTCATTGAAATTGATAGCACGGGAAAAAAATGTGAATAGGAAATTAAATAAACTTATTCCAGCAAGATGAGACCATAGATTGCGAAAATGTGACACAACTACTATTAGAACAAAGTTGATAGTTGCACTCGATTACGAGTAAGTGACCCTCTTCTGAGGAATCTTGTTGTGAATTCCTATTTTTCCGTAAAGGAAAATTGTAACCCGAACAATTTCCACGAATTGTAGCAGAGAGATCATCAACTACATGGTGCCCTATATAAGGCTCAATCAATTCCTATTTTTCCGTAAAGGAAAATTGTAACCCGGAACAATTTCCAAGAATGTAGCAGAGAGATCATCAACTACATGGTGCCCTATATAAAGCTCAATCAAGATCAACTCCCTGTGGAGGCTCTGTTCATTAGGTTGGTATCGACTCCAATTCCAACGTGACCAGTTGTGTCAGGCTGTCATTTCAATTATTTACAGAATTTATCCATACCCATCTTCAGATGCATATAGTTGGGAGCCGACTGCATTTAGCCTACAAATGTTATCGAACGCTTGGAAAAATGTTAAAGGAAAGGCCTTGGATTCACCGTTTCATTCGGCAAAATACAGCATGTGATATCACCCTTTCACAATCCACTGACAGTTTAGATATTAACTTAAATACCATAAATTCAGGAGCAGATAGCCTATCCTATGGCCTGTTAATCCGGATATATATATATATATATATATATATATATATATATATATATATATATATATATATATAATATATATAATAGCCTATTCCCAATAAGTCACAATGACATTATATATACACGAATCCTAAGCAAATATCAAAATCTCATCACGAGTGAAAACATAGAATAGTTAAAAATTGTCAACTATCAAACAATGATGTTAAGCAATAGCATAAAACGCATCAATTTTCTTATCCTTGAATGATTTATTTTATTGGAACTCGCATTCGTCAAGCAATTGCAATTCGGGTACATTTGCTCCAACCTCGTAATATTCTTATTACAGAGATTCTTACTAGTAATTGGCTTTACAGAGATTATTCTTATCGATGCATTGTTGATCGATATTAACTGGCGGGAAGAGGTAGTTTACTCCGTTTCCGTTGAGATGTGGCCTGGGAATTTTAGATTCCGCAACGATAGTCCAGGCCCCTCCCTCCTCAACAAACTCATTCAATGTGGTGACGGACCCAAAATTACGAAGGCCGCGCTCTCCTCCCAACACTGTCAAACTCAGAATGTGCTTCTCCTCGTCCAGAATCTGAAGGCGCTCGGCATGGTTCTTGGCTGGATGCCCCGTTACAACTTTGACCTCCCTCACGCATCCGATCTTGACATCTCCCTTGACGGAGCAGCTGCTGATGAAGGGCTTGTACGTTTCAGGTCTATCGAACCTCCAAATAACCTACCACACTGCGCTCGCCCGTGCATCGATTCTCTGAGTTGCTACGGACGAGGAGCACTGGATATCTTCGTTTCCCACATGATCAGTGTGGTCGGCCGCCAATACACCATTCAAGTTGCAGCAATCCTCGTTTCTCAAACCCACCGGTCCGCATATGTTATTCTGCAAAGCCAGATTTCCGATTTCTCACTTCGTAGATCTCAATATGCTTCCTCAATATCTCCTTCTCGTCATAGTCTATAGTCCAGTGCGCCGCCCATTGAGCTCTCGTCAGGTAATAAACAGAGATTATAAATGATGATTAGTAGTCATGTATCTCTTAAGGAAAGAGCTTGCAAGTTGCGCCTCGCCTTCAAGAACTGGGAGTTGTGTGCAGCTAGCTTTTTATATAAAGCGATGCATACATCTCTTAAGGGAGTTGTGTGTGCAGCTAGCTCTTATATCGATCAACGTGTACATGAATAGCAATTCAAGTAACCCTCTAGGGCAGGCATTGCGGACAGTCGGAGAAGCAGAATGTAACGAACATGGGGGATGAAATCTGGTTCAACAACCCCATTGTCACTCGTTTACTGGAAGCTTCACAGTCAACGAGCCCACTGTCGCTCATTTACTGGACGTTTCACAGTTATCGAACTGTCGAGGTAACCATATACCGCAGGAAATGCCGAGACCCAGTAGCAGAATGTAACAAACATAAGCGATGATATAAACATGAACGATGAAATCGGATCCGACAAGCCGATTGTCAGTACGTTTCTGGAAACTTCACAATCAACGACCCCATTGTCGCTCACTCACCGGAAGCTTCACAGTCAACGAGCCCATTGTCACTCACTCACTGGAAGCTCCACACTCTTCAAACTGATCAAGGTTATCCTCCGACAATATTGGAAACCTACTTTATTCTATCCATCTCCCTCTACAGTCTACGCTGGGCCATCCTTAAGTCGATTGGGAATCGCAGATTGAATCCTACCCATATCGGCGGGGTCAAAAAAATTGACCCAGCCGATGCCCATGTCCTTCGGATTCCCAAATATTTCAGGAATTTGCAATCCACTCAAACTCACTTCCCAAATATGTGAGGAATTTGCAATCCACTCAAACTCACCACGCCCGCTGTTATACTTGGGAGGAGGTTAACAAATGGCAACCATATATAGAAACAAATAATCGTATTCGTCACCACGCCCGCTGTTATACTTAGGGAGGAGGTTAACAAATGGCAACCATATATAGAAACAAATAATCGTATTCGTCGATGATATAAATTTATTAAAATATGGAGTCTTGTAACATGTGTTCGGGTAACGTGTGTCGCCCAGGGCGTAAGGGGCATGATGACTTGACGTCATCTTCATTTTCTTCCGGCTTATCACTGGCAGTCTGTTCAAGGGTTCCAAACTAAATGCTGGCAACTAAACACGAGGGTTGCGCTCGTTGCGGGACTTAACCCAACACCTTACGACACGAGCTGACGACAAGCCATGCACCAACCTGTGTCCGCGTTCCCGAAGGCACTCCTCTCTTTCGGGAGGATCACTTAACCCAACACCTTACGACACGAGCTGACGACAGCCATGCACCACCTGTGTCCGCGTTCCCGAAGGCACTCCTCTCTTTCGGGAGGATTCACGGCATGTCAAGCCTGGTAAGGTTCTTCGCTTTGCATCGAATTGAACCACATGAATCAAATATTAATAAGTCCTGGTATTTATTACCGTTTCAGAATTAGACCATAATAGAATCATTATATATATACTGGCACCTCTGATTTCAGATTGGAGAAAAGATCGAAAATTAGAGATCGATGTGAGAGAAAGGATATGGGCTCGTAGTAAGCAGAAAACAAAAAATATCTATTCCAGTTCTATTTGAGGTTAACAAATGGCAACCATATATAAGAACAAATAATCGTATTCGTCGATGATATAAATTTATTAAAATATGGAGTCTTGCAACATGTGTTCGGGTAACCCTACACAAAACTAAATGTAAACTTGCAAATCAATACATTTCCGAATCTATTCCCTTGACACACTTTTCTCAGTTAATTATTGGTTTATATATACACATGAGGTTTAATATTTTTTTTCCTACTTTATCATAATATTTTTTGATGATATACCAAATTCATTATTCAAGAAAATAGAATTGTAATCCCCACGCAATTTTTTTTATTCATTTTCTAAAACAAGAAAATAATCCCATTAAAAAACAGAATAGGAGTGTATTACAATTGCACTAAGTGTAAATGAGTATCACGACCCCAATGATGGTCCCACCACCGTGGGTGTGCGATATTGCCGAGATTTCGTCTTGAGACATTGAAGTATTCTCTCTCAAACTACGCCTCTAGCCATGTGCCTTAACCAATTCGCTTTTTAGACTTTATGGAATTAAGTTTCAAAATGGATAGCCCAATCACTTCAACACTTAGTAAATTCTTCAATTAAATCTTCAACCTGCACATTTATTAAATTTGCGATATCGTATCATTTCAATTACTCAACAATCTCGGATATACCAGAGTTTAACAATGAACAAAACAAACACTTAAGTTTATGCAATGGGAGGGGGAACTCCCAACGACAACTTCTCCGCTTTATATTAATTTCAAAATTCAAACGATGTGTTACAACATGGGCAGTCGTTGGCTTAGCTTGACACACTTGCTTAACTTCAAATGTTCAAGGGCCACAACACAAGGCGTCCACATTAAAGTCTACACGTTGCCTAAGTTAGAAACCCTAATTCTGCACCTTAAGTCAATTAAGAAAAAACTAACTATCAAACTTGCCAAGAAACTTTGCATTCCCAAGGGAGCCTCACTTGCCTTTCTACGACTTACCCTTATGCTTTTCCCTTAGTGTGATTTGCACCTAGACTTCTATGATTATGCTCCTTGTTGTGCGAACTCTGTTGGTTTCTTCCACTCGTGTGCTTTGTCCCTTCTTATACTTGTCGATGCTCGAGTTTATGTTTGGGTGGGCACCCCTCCTCAAGTCGGATAACCCATCATTCTATCGTGTAGATGCCCCTCTCATTCAGGCACCTAGCGTGTCAAGTGATCCAGGTGGATATTGGTGGCCACCAACCTATCCCATTTGGACCCCCACAATTGTCTCTTTCAGCATTTTCAGTTTCCTTAATTGTAGCACAACTTACTATTTTTAGCAGTTTTTCGGGTCCTGAACTTCAGGAGCCGTTTGAGGCCCTAAACGACGTTTTTTGGGAAATTGGGGGCAACATGGGTCTATGGATTGATGTTGCCCTTCCCAAAGTGGTAGTTCTCGGATAGATCTTTCTAACGAGCTATCATACATGTCAAACGGAGATCGTATGCCAAAGTTACGACCCGGGAAATTGATGTACCAATTTACCCAAAACGGGGCCCACAATTTGGCGTTTCATCTTCTAAGGGTTGGTTTTGGAATGTGAAGGGTTTTCCATTGTTTCTCAATAATAAATAGGCCTTCGAGCCTCATTGTAACACAGTTTTTTGGAACGGTTCAGAGGCATGTAGCCGTACATCTCTTTTAAGAGATAAGCTACCATCGCCCTAGCTGATTTATTCCCAATTCTGGTTGTAAGCATATTTCGGTATTTCCATTAATGAAATGAAGTATTATTTCCCCTGCATCTCTTTATTTATGGTTATCGCATCTTTGTATTTATGGTTATCTCTGTAATCTATTGCATCCCTGTTTAAATCCAGATCACTGGTATCAGAGCGGTCTGCTTTTTCTCGGTTTTTCTTTGCATGTCCCCGACGAGGTCAGGATATAAGGAGTTAGGGCTTG
>APFE030433576.1:160558-172897 GCA_000404065.3 Pinus taeda | reverse complement strand
AAAAACTGCTAAAAATAGTAAATTGTGCTACAATTTAGGAAACTGAAAAACTGAAAGAGACAGTTGTGGGGGTCCAAATGGGATAGGTGGGTGGCCACCAACATCCACCTGGATCAAGAACACATCATCCAGACCTCACAAGAGAACTAATCATCTTGCTACACAGGAGAGCGAATCATCCTGTCCCACAAGAGAGGGAATCATCTTGTCCACAGGAGAGCGACTCATCCTGTCCATAGGAGAGCAAATCATCTTGTCCCACAAGAGAGCGAATCATCTTGTCCCACAGGAGAGCGAATCATCTTGTCCATAGGAGAGCGAATCATCCTGTCCCACAAGAGATCGAATCATCCTGTCCCACAAGAGAGTGAATCATCTTGTCCCTAGGAGAGCGAATCATCCTGTCCACAGGAGAGTGAATCATCCTGTCCCACAAGAGAGCGAATCATCTTGTCCAAGTGCGCACCACCAGGGGAGGGTGAGTCACCCTGTGGTCGTATGTTGCTCCAGTAAGAACCGCAAGCCCCCGGAGCTCCCAGAGCTCAATGTATGCAACATGCAGGACCCTTTTACAAGGGTCTCTCAACAACTCCAAGTCATTCGAGAAAATCGCAAATTTGATCAGGCTCTGACAAAGTGTACTGACCTGTAGATCATCTCAATGCGATGGAGCCTCCTCGCTCATCGACTTACCATATCCCAGATAAGGCAGTATCTGATGTCTATCTGCTGGTGCAATCATTGAATACGGGATTCCTCAATAATCGAATCCCACTTCTGGTTGTCACAGAGAATCACAGTGGTATTCATCATGTGTACTCACTAAAGAGTTTCCACAACTAGGCAACTTCATACGAGGTCATACTCGTAGTTATGTATCCAATCTCGGCGGGACTTATAACAACTGACTTCTGCTTCCTGCTCATCCATGATATCGAAGCAGAATCCAAAGAGAACCAGCACTGAGAAGTGCTCTAGTGATCCTCCATACTACCTACCCAGTCAGCATTCGAATAATCATGCAGTTTTCATATTTTCGGCAGTGTATCTCGATCCATGAGAGATTGTGCCCCGAAGATATCTCAGAAGATTCTTGGCACCAATCCAATGAGGCTCAACCAAATATGAGCTCACCATACTAACTGTAAAACATATGTCCGGACAGAAGTTCACCAAGCACATCAACGCAAATGAGATTCAAAGGCATTTCCCAAATCTGGTCTGACATCACTACCATATAACTTTTAAAAGTTAAGATCCTTGAGGTAGTCACAGGCTTGCAGTTCACCATTCCACATCTAGAATCCAACTCCCTCTTACTTCTGCGAATGAGAGGGTATGCACCTGTTAGAAGTAGGTCGTCCTCATAAGGTGCTAGTATGAGAGGTCTATCATCCACAACCTTCGAGTAATGGTTTGGATTGGTTTCACTCCTAGTGAATCTCAGCTTCATCAAACAGCTATCAATCCTCTCATACTACGCCTAGGGTGTTTTGCTTCAGGCCATAGAGGGCTTTCTTCCACCTGTATACATGAGATTCCCGTTCATGAATCTCAAACTTCACGGGTTGTTCCAAACCTGTGGACCTGCTACATGAGGGGAATGGTCCCCTTGTAATATTTTCCTTCGGTACATCTCAGACATGTAGCTTCATGCTCCTTTTGAATTCAAGCTTCCCCATCACGATTTGACTCACAGACCTCTGGTGCTATGTGTCAATGGACATGGTCCCTAGTGGACTTCCTGTAACTTGATACAACCTTGAACTCAAAAACATCTTTGAAAATTTTATTTCCAAACATATACCTTTCCATTGATGAGTGCCACCCTGAAACCTTTGACTTCCATTTCCGAGATGGACACCGGGTTCTTCTTGTGATCAGGTTCATAAAAGTGATTCTGGGGTTCCTTGCCTTCTTTGAAGAATCGACCATTTCCTTTATGACCTGCATTACCAGTCATTCCTTTGATCATTGAAGATGTTCCTGGAATGATTGTTATCTTCATCAAGAGATGTGTCTCTGCCATTCGGACTCTCCTTCGCATAACGGCCGAACTTATTACAACCAAGGCATCTGCCTTTCCTTCCACCCTTAGATCCGAACTTCACAATGAAGTGATCTTTAGATGGGCCATCAGAAACTTCCGCTACGCCATTCTGATAATATGCTCTGCTTCGACTTCACCCTTTGTGAACTTAGAAGAGAGATGTGGAACCCATTGATCCTTTCGTCTTGTCCTTATTGTCTTTGGTGATTGCTCTTTCACTCTTGCATGGGCATTGTCTTCACCTCAGCTCTGATACCATGTTATTTTTAGGTATGTTCTATGCTAGAGCAATTTATTTAAATTTTCACAATTAGCAATTACATCAGCATTAACATAAACTGTAGATAGAACATAAATATAAATCGCAGAAGACAAGCCAAGACAAGAGGACACAAGATGTGGCGCTAGCCAGGGACAAACCCCAATTTGGGGAAACTCTTGATCAATTCTTCTTTTATGTTCTTCAAAGTTTAGCAGAGGAAGTGAGAGAGATAGTACATTTACAATAGAAGTCAGTGTTTTGACTTTTGATATCGCATGAGATCGGTTGAAGACATATTGCTTCAACTGATTTTTTAAGGTGACTCCTTCACCTATCTTAGTGTTGCATCTCGTCCATTTGTTGCACCTTACCGTGTAGCACCATCATGCTACATCATGTTGTCTCATTCATCATCATGATCTAAGACTGTTCATCCTTTACTTTCATCATCATGTTGCCCATTACGCTGTATCTTTCATCATCATGTAGCTCCTTGCTAATGTGCATCATTCATTATCATGTTGCCCTTGCTAATGTGCATCATCATCATTATCATGCTGCCCCTGCTAATGTGCATGATTATCATGCTGCTCTTGCTAATGTGCATCATCATGATTATCATGATGCCCTTGCCATAAGGCACTGAGATCTATATCTCAGGATTGTTGTATGTAACATAGTCCCTTCGTCCAAGATTTTCATCTTCAGATCACTGTTGTATTACACTGTCCAATATGCTTAAGCAGCTATAGAAAAACTGCTTCTTTCCATAGACAGCCTTGGATTTACCACACTATCACCTATAGCTTTGTATTATAAACATGGATCCTTCACGTTGTAGTGTAACTGCTTTGCAGTGGCTAGGTCCAACCTTCTAGTTGTTCTTCAATGTGGATCTATCACCCTTGAGTGTGAGTCCCTATACCCGAGTTCACTTCATATGTCGATACCTTATGCTTAGACTGTCGCTACCATACTTGACTGCGACTGCGGCGGCTCACCTTCCTCTGTGGCTTACTGCGGCTCCATTTCCATGTTGAACTACGGTTATGACTGCAGCTTCATGACTTGCATATTAGGCTACTGGTCAGCATATTAGGGCCTCCGTATAAGGCTTCTGGACAGCGTATTCCGTATAATACATTTGGACAGCGTAATAGGGTCTCCGTATAAGACATCTGGACAGCGTAATAGCGTCTACGTATAAGATATTTGGACAGCGTATTTAGGGCATCACTTGACTGTGTTCACGGCTATTCTATTGACAAAGTGTAGGGACCTTCATGACCTGCGTATGTCTTCATTTACAGCGAATAAGGTTAGGGCATCATCTCCAGCTAGGGCTCCTTCTAAGCTAGCGTATTCTTTAGTTTTCTCCTCCAAAAACCCAAGACGTGGAGAGGAGATCACCTCAAGGATACATATCTAAAATGACTTCAAGTCCTCACCAATTTATACTAAAACGTGGATGATGAATAGACACATCTATTGGGCTTTTGAGCCTACTCAAGTTGCTAGCCGACTTGACAATTTGATTTATAACATCAATAAATTCATAACTTCATAGATACTTATCGAAATCGGATGATCTTTAAATCAATCCTACACCTCTCGATGAGAGGGATCCAATAAAAATATCAGCTGCCATAAATAAGATGACCCACATGGAGTTTGGCCCTAGTTGCCAATTTTAACAATGGAATCACAATGTGAGCTGGTATAGAAGAAGCCTCTATTCAAGTGAAGAGAAGAAGAGAAGGTCTTGTCCATTTTCTAGGTTACACTAGTAATCAAGGGTTTTCGCAGTAAGGTCACATCAGATCTTGATGGAAGCCAAGATAAGGATCAAGAAGCAAGTATTATTCTAGCCGAATATACTAGAGAAGTGTGCAAGTATAGCAAAGTAGGAAAAATCATGAATCTGCCCCATTGAGCACACATTGGTGACATCTTGACTGCTACAAGTAATCCGAAAAATTGCAGGTCTGTGATGGAAGGTCAAAGGCCAAGGACAGTGAAATAGAAGCCAATTTGACCATTGTTGACTTAAAGAAGATGAAGGGTTGTTGTGACTTGGTTTTGGAGAAGTTCTTGATCAAGGGTCTAGGTCTTGGAATTCATCAATTGCAGATTCTATAAGAAGAAGAATTTGTTTGGGTTTTTCCTATCAAGCTTGGAGAGCTTTTGGCCCTACATCTTGTGTCATATGTCTCATTGTTCTTTATGGTTTGGTAGTTGTTTGATGAAGAAGAACACATAATAATAATCAACGTCAAAGAAGAACCAATTAAGAAAAAATTAAAAAGTCTTCACAAGCAATTATCATTGCTAGAGAAATCATCCCATCTCTCTGCCCTAGATTTCTCAACACTCCTTTGAAGATCTTACTTGTTGTTGAAATTTGTTTGACTTGATCAAGATGTCTTCTTCTTACTTCAAGAATGAAGAGAAGTTGAAAGATGCTTCGAATTTTGGTCCACGGGAGGCAAGATTGGATACTACTCTCGAAGAACATGATGTATTGGAATATGTGGAAGAAATTGTAGCAAAACCACCAAAAACTTTGAATGCTACTATCAAGGCCAGATACAAGAAAGGAGAAGTCAAGGCTAAGAAGATTATCCTTAATTCTCTTGGATACCATCTCATCACCGATGTCTCCAAGTTGAAGAAATCTAAGGAAATGTATGACAAACTAATTGGAATGTATCAAGTAAACAACTTGAGCCAACTCCTTGCTTTGAAGAATCAACTCAAGGACATTAAGATGAACAGAGGAGATACTGTTCAAGCATACTTCATGAGGATATCAAAAATCAAGGATCAATTGTCAATTGTTGGTGAAATTGTATCTGATAAATAGTCAGTGTTTAATTACGCTTAGAGGACTTTCTCCAACTTGGGAAACTTCTATTACTACCATTAGAACAATGATAAGTTTCCCACATTTGATGAGCTCATGGGAAAGTGCAGTCAAGAAGAGGCCAAAATGATTCCCAGAGGAAGAATTCCCAAGCAAGAAGAGGCCAGAATGATTTCCAGAGGAAGAATTCCCAAGCATGAAGAGGGAGAACCTACTGCCTTTACTGTCTAATGAAAAAGAGGTCAGCGCTTTTCAAGAAAGCCTGCTCCTAGATCTAACAATTTCTATAAATGGAATAGGGACTTATCAAAAGTTCAATGCTACAATTTCCATCAACATGGCCATTATGCTCGTGCCTGTCCAGAAAATAGAAGATTGCTAAGACCCAACTACAACAATCGTAGCAACAATTTCAGATCTGATTAAGAGTAGAAGAAGAGAAGCTCCTGTTGTTCGTAAAGAAAGCTACCATTCTTCCAAGAGTTCAAGGAACCCAAGGTATGATAATAATGCAGTTGGAACACAATCACGGTACATTCTCATTTCTGTCCTACAAATTCTTATGATTGATGGTTGGTTGATAGCGGTGCTTCAAGACACTTTACTAGTTATAAAGAAGTTCTCTCAAATCTGGTTGAGAGGGAGACAAATCTGAAAATCATACATGGAGATTGTTGTCGCACAGATTGTCACGACAGCGCTCAGACCGGGGGTTGTCACCCTAATCCCCGATCTCTCCGTTTAAGCCTGTCTCCCGCGGCTAAGGGGGGTAGACCCTATGGGATAATGGATGAACAACTGGGGACCAGTTGGGTTGGAAGACACGAGAGAAAACAAGCACTTAATTGATTTTATTAAGTTAATGGACCAGTGCCATATGGAGTTAATGATTAAATGATTAAATGTTGCAGAAATATGAACCATGTAAAACAAACATTTATCATCAAATAACCCAAGCAATGCAAGATATCCAGTGAATTCACAATGCTTTAACGATGATCCAGCAATTAAACTTCAAGAAAAATTAAATGCTTTAAATGATCATAAATTTAAACGCTGACCAAGTACCACTTTCATATAGCTAACTTCAAAATAAACATTAAGTGCGTTTAGCTATAGAAAAATGGACCATAAAAAATGAATTTTCAGTTTTTTTTTATTAAGCTTTTTCAAAATATTTTTTAATTTTTTAATTTTTAAATATTTTTATTTTTTATTTTTGTTTTGTTTGCAGGTGCTAGAGCGGCGTGGAAGGAATCCGCAGGAAGTAATGCTGAAGAGAAATGCGGAAATGGAGCTGTGAGAAGACAGGGATTTGATTTGCAGCAGAGTGAGAGGAGCTCTAAATATTTTCCAGAAATCTTGACAAAATTTTTAACTCGCTCTCCTTCAGATTTCTTGAAACCCTCATAAAAAAAATTTAGATCTGAAAATGAATGATTTTAAAACCCTTGGAATGCAAGATTGTTGGTTGATATTTTTGGAAAGCAATTTTAAATGAAACCCCAGCAAACAGATAGCTTAGAGAATCTCGAATTTCTTCAGCAAAAAACCTGCAAAAACTGATCCTGAGGCCAGATCTTACCCTCCAAGGCCTAGATCTGGCTTCAAACAAAAATTTCTCCTCAGACCTGTAACCTGCAACCTGTAATGGCAAAACAGAACACCCAAAGATAATATGTGCAAGAAACGAAACTGAAAACCCTAACTAAATAATTACAATATTCACAAACTACAGACTCTAAAATAGCCAGACTTCTCGTTATGCCACATAAATATTTTCAGAATTTAAATTTTAATGTGAGATACTTCAGAAAACCCTTCATGCATTCATTAAAAAAAATTCAGATGATAAGCCCGGGATTAAAAACTAGCTGGGCTCTTTCAGAAAACACAATCCGGGAGTTCGCTGGTTCAGCCGAGAACTTCCCCTAACGCCCAATAAACTCAAAACTTAGATTTCCTGCACGGCGTAAAATCAACCATTAACATAGAGGGAGAAAACAATAATGAAATCCAGATCAAATGGAGATACCTACCATTATATTTCAGAATCTAAACTATCCTTCAAACCCCAGAGATCAGACAAGATACCTGTGCCTGAATCAATCTTCATCAAGCTATTATCAATGACTGAAAATAAGATTATGCAGAAAAATAAAACAATCTTACAGCATTTCCAGAAAAGTAACACCAGCAAGATTTTCAACCCCAAAGTCTCTCTTTATTGCACAAAAAATGACTACAAGAGAGCTTTCTTTAGCACCAGACTCTCGGATCAAATCTAATCTCAAATGATCCCTAGCACCCTATTTAAAGGAAAAATTCCCAACGGCTAGTTCGAGTGATCCATGTTAAAACGATCTCGACCGTCGATGAGGATCAAAATCCCTTTTAATCTCATCCGTCGAATTTTTAAATGCATTTTAATATATCAAAAATTGAAATTCTGCATTTATTTACTCAAAAAAATTGACTTATTATTATTTTATTATTTTTAAAATTTTTTATTTTATTTTATTTTTTTATTTTTTAATGTTTTTTTAAATTTATTATTATTTTATTTTTATTTTTATTTATTTACTTTTAATTTATATATTTTTATATATTTTTTTTAATTTTTTAATTTTTTAATTTATTATATCTTTTATTTTTATTGTTTTTTATTATTCCAATTTTTTTTTTTTTTTTTAAATGGATCCTCGAACTTAGCCTTTGGAAAAATCACCTAGGACCTAGGACTTAGGACTTATGAGGGGATTAAAACATTTTCTAACCCTCAAGACACTTTACATCATGACTTTTACAATTTTACATCCGAAGGGGGAAAACCCATTTGACATAGACCCTCATAGATCACCCAGTTCTGCGACCAACTATAATCGAGCAGATCAACACACTAGGATTCCCCTAAGATTCTAATGACAAAATTCATTCCAGCTTTGGGGTTAGGCTGAAGGAAAACTCTGTCGATCATGGATCGGTGAGACAAAAAACTTTCCAGAACATAGATTATCACTAGAAAATTAGGTCCACCTAGGCAATTTTCATACATGACTCAGCTATGCTAAGATTATTTACAACTCACACATGCAGACTGGGTTTACAATATAATATGATAAGGTCGATGATGACCGTCGAATGGACACGCCACGTCGATCAAGCGCTATCCCTTTTGCGAAGAAAATGGGGTGTACTGCTATGGGTAGTTGACACGTAGTGGTCAACATCTAGCTCTACTTGGGGACACGTTGCTACACTGTAGGAATGTGAGAATCCAGAATCTGCATCCACGCAACACACAACAGAAATAAGTAGCGTCCATTCAAGAATCATCATATAACATTAAACACATGAAAGATATAAGCTCTTCATTTATTAACTATCTGGAAAAGTAAATATAATCCTAAAAGTAAAAATGTTGAAAAAACAAGGAGTAGGGTTAGAAATACAGAGGATGCCCCATGGCATCAGATGTGTTCAATATAGTGTATAATGCGCATTTGCCTACTTTCAAGCAAATCTGTCGGCTGCTTGTCGGATGTGCCATGTCCAATTCTGCATTTGGTAAGACTTTTTCCTATCCGAAAATCAAGCTGCTCGCGGCCGTCTGATGCATCAAATCTTCTTCTCATTTTCTTCCTCTTGCGCTTTTTCTTCCTGGCAGGCTGTATCACTGATGACGTGGAACTTTCTGCTTCAAAGCTCTCAGATGAAGTATGTAAGATATGCGTGACATGTCTTTCTTCGTTTTGCATCTACCCCGTAAAGGATAATGGATCAATCTCACAGGTGCCATGAGTTATAACTTGATCTTCTATGACTGGTGGATTAACTGTGAGCATCAACCTGATTATTAATTTCCCTTTGATCCAAGTCACCTTCAATTATCCACATTTCAATGGAACAAAGGACCTCATAATATGATGGAGCTTGCTGTAACAGATAAAGAGGCTCCTGATTTATTGGCATTCCTTGGTTTCTTTCATCCTCTGACCATTGTTGAAATTTCTGAACTTGTATTTCAATGGCATCTATCTGACTAGAGTGTTCAACCTTCATAGCACTGATTTGCCTAGCATGGTCTTCTTCCATATATTTTATTACTTTATCGTTCTTTTCCTTTATGGTCATCAAGCAATGCTGTATAGAGTTTATCTCTTCCTTATGATTTGCTTGCATGGCAGCCAACTGATTATTATGATCAAACGTCATGATAGTCATTTCTTCATCCACAGTTAATAGCTTGTTTTGCATAGAATTAATTTATGTGTCATGATTAATCTTCATGGCCTCAATTTCCTTAGCATGTTGATTTTGCATGATCTCCATCTCCCTATTACGTTTTTCCATGTGGGTGCATAAAGTTCTCACATCATTGGTGTAATTAGTTTGATTAATCCCCATATTTTTTACGAGCAGCATTAGTTCTTGTATAATTTGTTTTTGATCTTCCTTTTCATTGTCAACACTGTTTTTACCATTTGTCTCTACTTTTCCACTATCATGGATTTGATCTGCAATAGTACAAGTGGATGGCACATTCTGATATGAAGAATTGTCTTGGAATCTTTCACCGACAACTGGACCTTTTATAAGATTACTTTCATTTTGTTGCACAATTTTAGGGGCACAAGGCGAGCTATCTGGATAACCATATCTATCTTTAAAAGCATTGACAATGTCTTGTAAAAAAGTGATAGAATCTTTCGGACAATTATTAAACCAACGCAAAGCATCACCCTCTAAAGAAAAGACAAAAAAGACACATTTTGACATCTTCATGATTATACTTAGGGGGTCTATAATATATGATCATTATACGAGTAAACAAGCCTAGATGCCTTTTTACAGCGACTGAATCACCACCCGAGAACACAGGTAATTTAGAAATGGCCACTTCCGAAATATCATGGAGATCATCAGTAAAATGACATGGTTTAAATGAATAATCCATGATGAACAACGAGGGACCAAATGTATGATAGAAAGAGATCTCTGCTCAAGAAAATCAAGAGATGAAAGAAGTGGAGCCGCCACTTGAACAATGAATCTAATTCTAGGATCCAAAAAGCAACCAAGCAGCAGATATGAGGGAGGCTTCTTGTCTGGGAAAAAATAAATGAAAAGAAATGGAGTCGCCAACCAAACAAGAAATGAATCGAAGAGCAGTTGCTAATATGACGAAAGATAAGGTGATGAAAAGATCCAAATGATGCCAAAAAATGTTGAATCTGCCAGCTCAATGAGAGATGCGAAAGATGAAAGAATGATGAATGTCGTTGAAACGCCAGGGCCAGAAAAACTCTATCCCCGGCAACGGCGCCAAAAAATGTTGTCGCACAGATTGTCACGACAACACTCAAACCGGGGGTTGTCACCCTGATCCCCGATCTCTCCGTTTAAGCCTGTCTCCCGTGGCTAAGGGGGGTAGACCATATGGGATAATGGATGACCAACTGGGGACCAGTTGGGTTGGGAGACACGAGAGGAAACAAGCACTTAATTGATTTTATTAAGTTAATGGACCAGTGCCATATGGAGTTAATGATTAAATGATTAAACGTTGCAGAGATATGAACCATGTAAAACAAACATTTATCATCAAATAACCCAAGCAATGCAAGATATCCAGTGAATTCACAATGCTTTAACGATGATCCAGCAATTAAACTTCAAGAAAAATTAAATGCTTTAAATGATCATAAAATTTAAACGCTAACCAGGGACCACTTTCATATAGCTAACTTCAAAATAAACATTAAGTGCGTTTAGCTATAAAAAAATGGACCATAAAAAATGAATTTTCAATTTTTTTTATTAAGTTTTTTCAAAATATTTTTTAATTTTTTAATTTTTAAATATTTTTATTTTTTATTTTTGTTTTGTTTGCAGGTGCTGGAGCAGCGTGGAAGGAATTCGCAGGAAGTAATGCTGAAGAGAAATGCAGAAATGGAGTTGTGAGGAGACAGGGATTTGATTTGCAGCAGAGTGAGAGGAGCTCTAAATATTTTCTAGAAATCTTGACAAAAATTTTAATTCGCTCTCCTTCAGATTTCTTGAAACCCTCATAAAAAAAAAAAATTAGATCTGAAAATGAATGATTTTAAAACCCTTGGAATGCAAGATTGCTGGTTGATATTTTTGGAAAGCAATTTTAAATGAAACTCCAACAAACAGATAGCTTGGAGAATCTCGAATTTCTTCAGGAAAAAACCTGCAAGAACTGATCCTGAGGCCAGATCTTACCCTCTAGGGCCTAGATCTGGCTTCAAACAAAAATTTCTCCTCAGACCTGTAACTTGCAACCTGTAATGGCAAAACAGAATACCCAAAGATAATATGTGCAAGAAACGAAACTGAAAACCCTAACTAAATTATTACAATATTCACAAACTGCAGACTCTAAAATAGCCAAATTTCTCGTTATGCCACATAAATATTTTCAGAATTTAAATTTTAATGTGAGATACTTCAGAAAACCCTTCATGCATTCATTAAAAAAAATTCAGATGATAAGCCTGAGATTAAAAACTAGCTGGGCTCTTTCAGAAAACACAATCCGGGAGTTCGTTGGTTCAACCGAGAACTTCCCCTAACGCCCAGTAAACTCAAAACTTAAGATTTCCTGCACAGCTTAAAATCAACCATTAACATAGAGGGAGAAAACAATAATGAAATCCAGATCAAATGGAGATCCCTGCCATTATATTTCAGAATCTAAACTATCGTTCAAACCCCAAAGATCAGACAAGGTACCTGTGCCTGAATCAATCTTCATCAAGCTATTATCAATGACTGAAAATAAGATTATGCAAAAAAATAAAACAATCTTACAACATTTCCAAAAGAGTAACACCAGCAAGATTTTCAACCCCAAAGTCTTTCTTTATTGCACAAAAAATGACTACAAGAGAGCTTTCTTTAGCACCAGACTCTCGGATCAAATTTGATCTCAAATGACCCCTAGCACCCTATTTAAAGGAAAAATTCCCAACGGCTAGTTCGAGTGATCCATGTTAAAACGATCTCGACCGTCGATGAGGATCAAAATCCCTTTTAATCTCATTCGTCGAATTTTTAAATGCATTTTAATATATCAAAAATTGAAATTCTGCATTTATTTACTCAAAAAATTTGACTTATTATTATTTTATTATTTTT
>APFE030433576.1:116187-160358 GCA_000404065.3 Pinus taeda | reverse complement strand
CTAAGATTCTAATGACAAAATTCATTCTGGCTTTGGGGTTAGGCTGAAGGAAAACTCTGTCGATCATGGATCGGTGAGACAAAAAACCTTCCGGAACGTAGATTATCACTAGAAAATTAGATCCACCTAGGCAATTTTCATACATGACTCAGCTCTGCTAAGATTATTTATAACTCACACATGCAGATTGGGTTTACAACATAATATGATAAGGTCGATGATGACCGTTGAATGGACACGCCACGTCGATCAAGCGCTATCCCTTTTGCGAAGAAAAGGGGGTGTACTGCTATGGGTAGTTGACACATAGTGGTCAACAGAGATAATTCTACATATCCTATAAAGGTATCTGGTTTTGTTTCTTTTCATCTAGATCAAGGTAAAACTAAATCTCTTCAAGAAGTTTTGTATGTACATGGTTTGAAAAATAATCTTATATCTATATCTGCCTTAGAAGACAAAGGAATGAAAGTTGTTTTCATAAATGGAAAAGTTCTCACTTGGCCAATGAGATCTAGCATGAGAGATGCCTTCACTCTAGGATCGAGATTTGAAGGTCTTTATAAGGTCAATGGAAGACCAATCCATGCTTTGATTCATGATAGTAATCATCAATGTGAACAGTGGCATCGAAGATTCGCACATCTGAACTATAAAGCATTGCCTCATGTGAAAAAGATGGTTTCCGAAATGCCGAAGATTAGAGTGGATCATGATGGAGTTTGCCAAAGATGCGCAAGTGGAAAGAAGCATGTAAAGGGGCCATTCCCTTCAAACAAAAGCAGAACCAGTCAAGTACTTCATCTTATACATTTTGATTTATGTGGACCTATGTTTGTAACTTCTCTTCGTGGCTACTATATTATATAATCTATGTGGATGATTTTTCTCGCAAGACATGGATTTTCTTTTTGGCAAACAAAAGTCAAGCATTTAACATGTTCAAAGCTTTGGCAGAAAAACAAAATGGAAAACAAATCAAAATCTTCAGATCTGACAATGGAGGAGAGTTCACTTCAAATGATTTCATTGACTTCTGCAAAGAAGCTGGAATCAGGAAAGAGACCACCATACCATATAAGCCAGAACAAAATGGTGTGGTTGAATGAAAGAACAAAACTATCATGGAAGTAGTCAAAGCTATATAGCATGATCAAAAGCTACCAAATTTTATATGGGGAGAAGCTGCTAACACTGTTGTCTATGTCCAAAATAGATCTCCACACTAAGCTTTAAACAAGAAGACTCCAGAAGAAGTCTTCACTGGTGAAAAGCTCGAGGTTGGGCACTTGAGGATCTTTGGTTGCCCTGTCTACTTTCATGTGCCAAAAGAAAAGAGGACCAAACTAGAAGCTTCAAGTAAGAAAGGTAAGTTTGTTGGTTATTGTGAAAATGCTAAGGCTTACAGAATATACATGCCTTGTCAAAGAGCTATAGAGTTTAGCAGGGATGTAACATTTGATGAAGATGCAACCCTTGGAAAGGCAAGAGACACTCCTCCTCCTACTAATGTTGAGAGTCAGGATGATGCCTTGGATGCTCAAGAAGATTCTAAGTCTAAGCCTGATCTTGCTAATGAACCCATGGAGCCCATGGACCCCTTAGATCCTCCTCTATGTGATCCTCCTACTAGAAAGAGACCATTATGGCTTCATGGCACTCTACAAGATGTTGGTAGACATGCTGCCCCTAGAGGAACCTTCAGAGAAAGCAAGAACCATGTTGGTTCCAAGGATATGTCGTAGCCATGAGAAACATTATTCAGGTTAAACCATGCACTTTTGAAGAAGCAGTGAAAGATCAAGTATGGAAAGATGCAATGGCTGAAGAATATGAGTTCTTCATACATAATGATGTATGGGAAGTAGTTCCAAGACCCAAAGGTAAGTCTGTTGTGGCTTCTAAATGGTTGTATAAAATTAAACATGGTGTGGATGGCATTATTGAAAAATATAAAGCTAGATTTGTTACTAGAGGCTTCTCTCAGAAATAGGGAATAGACTATGATGAGATTTTTGTACATGTTGCCTGATATACTACCATCTGATCTATTGTGGCTCTAACTGTTAGCCAGGGATGGACTCTTCACCAAATGGATGTAAAAGCTACTTTTTGCATGTCTTCCTCAAGAAAGAAGTATTTGTGGAGCAACCAAGGGGCTTTGAAGTACATGACCAGAAAACTCATGTGTGTAGACTAAAGAAAGCTCTCTATGGATTGAAACAAGCCCCAAGAGCTTGGTATCCTTGCATTTATAGCTTCTTGATGAAGCTTGGTTTTACCAGAAGCAATGTTGATCCAAATCTCTACTTCAAAACGGTCCAAGGTATGCCTTTGATTATGGTATTATATGTTGATGACTTATTCTTGACCGGTGCAGAACCTCTTATCCTCTAGTGTAAAAGGGAGTTAGCTTCTAAGTTTGAAATGAAAATCTTCATTTGATGCACTACTTTTTGGGTCTAGAGGTATGGCAGAGACCTGGTGAAATTTTCCTTTCTTAAGGAAAATATGAAAGATTTGGTATGACAAAATGTAAGTCCATGAATACACCAATGGAAATGAATTTCAAGAAGTTATGCGGTGAAGCTGCAGGACCTGATTTGGAAATCCTTCTGAGTATAGACAATTGAATGGGGCATTGATGTTCTTAGTGAACACTAGACCAGACATACGTTTTGCAGTCAATACTCTGAGCCAATATGGATTGTTGCAAAGCATGCGCTAAAATACCTGCATGGGACCATCAATCTTGGATTGAAATATATTGTCGAAAATGTGAGACTACATGGATATTTTTATGTTGATTGGATTGTTAACTCTGTTGACAGAAAGAGCACATCTAGATGTTTCTCTAGCTTAGGATCTACCATGATATCTTGGATGAGCTGAAAACAGAACTTTGTAGCCCTTAGCACTGCTAAAGTCGAGTACATTGTTGCTAGCATGGCTAGGTATGAGACAGTATGACTGAGGAAGCTCTTTGAAGAGTTGTTTGAACATGTACTAGATACGACAAAATATACTAGGACAATAAGAGTGGGATTCGACTTGCAGAAAATCTCGTGTTCCATGACAAGTCCAAGCACAATGAGATTAAATATCACTATATCAGGGAAATGGTGCAGAGGGGAGTAGTGGGATTCCATCATATTGTGTCTAATGATCAAATAGCTGAAATACTTACCAACCCTTTACTGAAAGGGACGTTCTTGGTATTCAAAGAGCAGCTTGGACTAACGGATGTGACCCTCCCTGGTGTGGGCGGTCATGGATGATCAAGAACACTGAGTTATGATCTTCCCTCTTGTTTGAGCTCACAAGTTGGGAAAGGATCCAGGAAAGCTCCTAGGGCTGAGGGAACTCTTGATTGTAGGTTATGCGCGATACTAGCCATGTGTTGACAAGTGGTAACCCCCCCTACCATAAATTTTGGGACTTGCCAAGAGTATACCCTAGTATGCATCCTACCCACAAGTTGTGCTTGTTGGGATTGCCAACCATCTAGCCAATGGGTGTGGTAAAGCTTGGTTGTGCACGATTCTTGTCATGTGTTGACAAGTGGTAATCCCCCCAAGCAAAGATGAGACTTGGTTATTTGTGATCCTTGTCATGTGTTGACAAGTGGTAATCCCCCAAAGTTTGTGGATGCAGGTGTTCTACCACTTGACGCTTATGGTAAAGCTTGGTTGTGCGTGATACTTGTCATGTGTTGACAAGTGGTAATCCCCCCAAGTCTGTGTCAAGATGGGAAGATCAATGGATATCGGGTGATAGATGAATCTTCCTTAAGATGATTCTTCTTCATTAGATATAGACGTCATTGTTCCGAAGCAGAGATGAGCAAAGAAAGCAGAGATCTTTGTTGCAGAAAGAAATTCCTCCCTAGCAAAGAAGCTAGGGAGTGTTGAAAATTGGCAATTCAAGGATGAATTTCCTTAAATAAAATCTCATTTCTGACAATTGTAGAGTGACTTTCTAAAAATAGAAAGATGTGTCTAGCATCTCAAGTATGACTTTCCAAAAATAGTAAATCACATTGCATCAATTGGTAATCACGTATAGTTGATGGAAAATCATTTAACTTATCATTAATCAATACTAATAGTTCAATCTCGACTTAATCATCAATATTATTATTATTGTTATCCTTTATGTTACTATGATATTTTATTAAAAGGAACTACAAGTCACCTTACCTCTGTGTCTCTCAATCACTTCGCACCTCTCTCTCCTTGATGACTCCCATGGCACTACATTACACTCGCTAACTTAATGGGTACATTACACTCTCTTATGCTTTCATTAAAGACGTTGCATATTCCTCTTAAACTCATTAAAGGCATGTCATAAAAGATTCCTCTTACACTCTCTTTAATGCATATGTTACACTCTCTCCTTTATGTCATGCGTTCATCTCCCTAATGGCATAAGTTACTAAGGCATGCGTTCATCTCCTTAATGGCATAAGTTACTAAGGTATGTGTTGCCTCTTCCCTAAATGGCATATGTTACTCTTCCTCAAGGCATGCATGTTGCTCCTCCTTTATGACAATAATTTGTTGTTCCTCCTATATATGTATCTCATATCATCTCTTCTCCTCAACTACTTGTGCATTGTGAAAGAAGAATTCGAACTTGAGAAAGAGTTGGAGAGACTTGAAGACAATTGTGAGAGAGAGACTTATAGAGTAACAGCAGAACTTGGTGAGCCAAGGTTGATTCAGTGTTTCAGTGTTGATTCGGTTGAAGGAAAGGTTGATTCAGTGTTTGCATCTGCTGCTACTACCAATGATCTTTATGCTATAGCTTGTTCAGATTTGGGTGAACTTACTCGTTCTCTTCATCTCTTATTGTAGTTTGTATCGCTGTTGAACAATTGATATCTAATAGAAGAAGAAAAAACTAGTTGGGTTTTGCCCTGGTCATTGGAACTAAATTCTTTGCATCTCATTTTGTTCTTGGTTGTCTTCTATTGTGCATTTGGTATATGTTCTATCTACAATTGCTTAACTAATATTGCAGCAGAAAGAAGTTTTGGAATAAGTGATTGTTACAGCATAGAACATCAGAGTTTCAACAAAAAAAGGATAAAAACAATCAACAAGAAACTCAAATTCAAATGGCCTTGCAAATTTATAGCTACCAAATTCCAACACAAGACAGCATAAATTAATTATCTTACACATTCACCTTTCTGATTACAATAAACGCAAGTATGTAATATGTATGACTCATTAAACGTATATTATATGCAGCAATGTATTTCTCAGAAGGCCCTCGCTCATGAATTAAACACATGCAGACTGAAAGGGACTAAAAGACAAACCTTCATAATCGGAGCTCTTTGCTGAATGATACTCAAGTTATTCTCCAAATCCTCAAAAACTGTCATTTTAGGAGCAGCAACATGGAACTGAGCATACCAAAATTTTATGTAAACCAATTAACCAAAAGCCCAATGCATTTAGATAATTAAAGTTCATTGCTCCATTAATAGTGGAAAGAAAAACAATGGACTTACACTCCATTGTTCCATAATGACAGAAAGTAAAGTGAAAAATAAAACTAACTATTCCTTGCTTTCTAAACTAAGTTCTTCTAGAAAAAAAATGTTGTCGATTTAGCTCTACACATAAAGTAAATATTAACAATTTTTTGATATCATTGAAGCAATTTAGATAAATCAACAAAAATTCAAGGTGTCAGAAACTAGAGCATAGCAAAAAAGCAGGAGGCATGTAATGAGTAATTTTATATGTTTTGATATCAAATAAGTACTGCTCAGAATGAATCTTAGTGATATCTTGATATCAGTGGGATGTTGTTTAGACCATCTCCTTATGTCTGCCACACTCCACAGCAACTATTTATGTAAATTACAAGCATTGAGAACAAGGGAACTGATTGATTTAGGTGTCTTACCCTGGCTATATCTGTCCCCTCTATTCAATGTAGAGATAATCCTCTATAAATAAGGCATTTAATATCAATGAAACATTCTTTACTTGCTTCTATCTTTCATTCTTATCTGATACATGTGAACAATCAGAACTTGACCATGCATGTCATCCTTCTATTACTTTCTTTGTACTCTTCATCTTGATCTGAATTGTACAAGTCATGCAATTACCCTGGCTATATCTGTCCCCTCTATATAATGTAGAAATAATCCTCTATAAATAAGACATTTAATATCAATGAAACATTCTTTACTTGCTTCTATTTTTCATTCTTATCAATATGCGAACAATCAGAACTTGGCCATGCATTAAATCCTTCTATTACTTTCTGTGTACTCTTCATCTTGATCTGAATTGTACAAGTCATGCAATTACTCAGTTCGGGGAATTGACCTAATTATATTGCAATACCTGGGACCAATTTAGAGTTAACATAGGAAACTAAGCTCTAATCACAATTGATTACAGTAGCTGTCTTCAAGAGTTTAAACGGTGCTGAAGCGTCTTTATTTTTGAAAGAGCATTCTTAGAAACCAGGCCAACAGGGCCTATGGTATTGATAATTTTTGCTCCAACAACACATGTTTCTGAAACTTCTACGGGAAAACCTCTCTCAGAGGTTGGAACCTCTGAAATCAAGCCTGAAGAAACATCATCAGTAATTAGTACAGATGTGTTCTCTGAGATGCTGAAAGTGAAAAAGAGATCTAGTCAGTTTAGGAAAACAGTATCCTCAAGTTTTCCCAAAAGAGTAAACAGTCCCAAGGTCCCCTGTCTTCACAGCTGCTGCCTTTCGTTACCTCTATTGTTGTTGTGTTTATCTATTATGTGTATTCTCTCGCTTGTATCCAGCATGTTGCCCTTAAAAATTGATTGGTTTGCTTTTTTTCTCAATCCCTTATTATCCATCCATTGTTATCAAGGCACTTCTGAAAGCCAGAAGCAACAGCTGCAGAAATTATTTATGCTATCCCCCGCATATGTAAGTGGACAAGTTTGTTAAATTGTCAGATTGCTACCATCTGTAAGAGCAACTGCTGAAATGTCCAATCATAAGGAGTACAATTAGGAAAGGTCTTTCCTATTTATCAGTAAGCTATGCTTCTATATCGCTCAAGTGAAATGATCAAGAAAGCGCTTTGCCAGGGCTCTGGCAACTTACCACCACTTTCTACCAATTGCTCATGTAGAAGAATTTCATACATCTAATGAACAGTAATTAAAGACTACATCATAGAAAAGGAGATGGATAAGAAATAATGTGAGTTAGAGGAGCATTTTGGTTGGAATGAAGTTTCAAAGTTTATGCTCCACGAGTCTACATCCCTAGCATGCCGGTAATGTGATGCAGCCAAATAGAACAAGAGTTGGCTAGCAAGCAACAAGAAGCTAACTGTCAAAGGAAAAGAGAAATATTGGAACAACAGAGATGGAGGAAGATGAAAGCACCAGTCAATGAGTGAGTTTTTTCCTATGATCATTTTCACAAACTTTATCATATTGCTTTAAGAAAGATTCTGAAACAAGGAAAGTTAAATTCACACCTGCAACACCATACCAATCCATTGCATTCTTCTAACAACCAGGGAAATCTGGCCCTCCTTTCAAAGGAAAACAGAGATATGGACCCAAAGGCAAAATTGTTCACAGCCTGCAAGGTGAATTGATTACCATGCCAGAGATTTATTTTGCAGACTGAGTATTCATGGAAGCCTAGAGGAGCAAACTGCAAGACATGAAGAAGAGGAAAAGAGACAACTTGCCCACTGGTGTCAACAAGGGAAAACTGACTGGGATACACTTTGGAAAGTCTTTTAGCAAGGACAGCTAGCATTGTAGATCAAGTGCCATATTGAAGATATAATATATAGACTTCGAAGTGTTTGATGGCAGACAATGCAAGCAGCAAAACAACAGGTAGACCCAGTACAAGTATGAGCCGTAAAAATTATTTTTCATTCAAATGGAAATGGGAAGGACCCCACCTTTCATTGTAATGTTTGTGAAACCTATGGATGGCAAATAACCACACGTGACATATTATAGACAATGAATGACAAATAGCCACTACATACAGTATTTCCTTAATCTTAGTATAAAGAATTCAATATGAATCATTTCATAAAGTAGAAGGACCTTTATAACAGACTACAGAAAAGAATTCCATCAGTTATGATGAATAATGACAGATGAAATTACAACCTGAAGACATGAGGTGCAATCACAGCATCACCAAAGATTCAATGCCTTAATGAAGTTGTAATATGCATCTACAAACAACCTAAAATAGACATGGTCAATGAAAGGGTTATTACCAAGATATAGAGGAAAAATGAAGGTGATCCCAAGGACATGATACAAAAAAAGTTGTGAATCAATCAAACATTCATGATTAAATTTTGAAAATGAAGATAGCATGGAGGCTTAAGCAAATTCCCAAGCAAAGGGGAGGAGGATTGTGAGTCATGACAATCATTCTTCTATTGTAGACCTCTGTAATGAAACCATGCCTCATTGTTGCATGTGGTGAAATTCCTCTAACAATGAGGAACTTCAACCATAGAGATATCAAATCTTTGAGGGGAGTAAGATGGAAAACCCTAGTTTTCACTTTCTAACCCTGGCTGTCATTTTATGAGGGGATAAATTCACTAGAAAACGGCTCACTAGGAGGTTTTCTAGGAGTTCAAAGATAATTTCGAATAAACATTTGCATTTAAACAAGGAACAATATAGAATCCCTTGCAATATTCCATTACATGCAACAACATAAAAGATATGCGACAAAATACTCATAATTTATCCAAGAAAATGCCTTATTTCAATCCCAAAATGACGTCTCCACAACAAAAACTAGTCTCCAATAGCCATTACATCTCCACAGGTAGCAAAGTACAACAAGGCAAGTCAAGCTTTTCAGAGAGGTTGAAACACACAAGTGTGATGATGGACAAATGAAAGAGGTGATCCTCTTTTTATATGAGGTCTATCACCTCTAAATATTGACTTAAAGCCCCTATAACAAGTTTTATTTTGAGTAAACATAAAGTGAAATTGGGTTACAAGCCAACCCACTAGCTCAACAACAAAATATGCCAATAAATGCCCACATATGTGAGCCATAAACCTTGAAAAGGGATAATGTCATGCTCTTTTAGGGCTCAAAATGGTCCAACAATGCACTGGAAGGGCTATATGGGTCTCCAAGCATCATGATCAACCTCAATTGAGGGAAGGTCCTCAAATCAAACCTTAACACACCTCCATGTGTCCAAAAGCCAGTTGTGGGTGCCCTGCGTCATTTTTATGGGTGCCAAGTAGACAACGTAATGTGCTCTTCTTTCAGTGTTGGGGTTCCAAAAGGTGCAACAAGCCCTCCTCAATCATCTTGGTGGATAGTCATCCTCATCTAGGCTTTGGATCAAGCATGCACATCAAGTAGTGTCAAGGCCAACCAAGGGGCATGTTGTGTCCACTGGTACATTATAAAGAATCCTCCAAGCCAAGCAAGAGAGCTCAATGTTCTGACATTTGAGGGTGCATAGGGTGTCCATCAATTGCTAAGATCATCTAAGTGTTTCCTATGGTCTTTGGTCTCTAGGCCTAGGAAGACACTTTAATAACTTTTGTGGTGGACTTGAGGTGTTATAATTAAGTCATGAGGGGAAAATGTACTTTTAATATACTATGTACCTCGTACTTTATTATTAAAGTGACTTGTGTTATAAAATCATTTTATGAGGAAAAAGTACACGTGACACTTATAAAATTAAAGTGGCTTTATATTTAAAGTTCACTTTATGAGAGAAAAAGTGACCAAGGAGAAAAGACATTATAACGTACTAGGAAGCCACTTAAAGATGGGACCAATATATGAGGGGTCCGAATCTTGGGAATTAATCTTAGCCCTCCAATCTAAGATCTCAAGATTAAATCATATCCATCCATTCCTAAGGATTTCCCCCAAGCAAAAGAAGGAGAAAAGAGACTATCATTTGCCTCATTCGAACTTGTTTTTAGGAAAGAAGAGATGTCAAAATTGGCAACTAGGACCAAATTCCACGATGGGACAACTCATATGATGGAGATGATTATTGCATTGGATTCCTCTTTCTGAGAGGTTCAAATTTGATATAAAGATCATCTCATTCGGACAAGCAAAAGTGGAAATTTGAATTTATTCTCTCTCGTGCACAAATTGTTAAGGTCGGCCTCGGCTTAATGTAGGCACAAGAAGCCCAATAGATGTGTCCTTTCACCCTCAACAAATTGGATAAATAGGAGTGACCTCTCTCCTCATTTGGACATCACTCATCATTTCTTCTCTCTCCTAATCTGATTGGTCCGTACAGCTTGGTGATCATCTCTCTCTCTCTCCCACGTGTGGATGAAGGACGAATTTCTGGGTTAGTTTGCACGCCGAAAATTTCAAGGTTTCAGGGCAGCATTGACTAAGGCTTCATTGACCAAGTTTGATTGTGTTTTCTAGGGCAGAATTTCGCTCTCTTGAGGCCGCATTTATTGGCACAAAAATCAAGGTGTTTGGGACTGTTTGACCAACATTGACTTTAGGTTGACTTTTGTTTTGACCACATAAAATCACATCAGATTTTCTCTCTCCTTTGACCGAGTTTGACCGATTTATTTTGGGCTGCATTTGACCTCCTCTTCAGGCTGAGTTTGATCAAGGAGGACCGAGTTGCATTGGTGAAGTGTTTTTGTTGTTTTGACCAGCGTTGACTTTCTGGTTAGGTTTGAAATTGACTGCAGTTGACTGCAATATTTTACAGGGCTGATTTCACTGTGTATTGGGCAAGTGAATTTGATTATTGTACTCTCTCTCTGCAGAACTATTGAATAATAAGAAGAAGATTTGATCAAAGGGTTTTCCCTAGCATCCGCCAAATCTGATGTCCTCTTGTCTTGGCTTGTTTTTTGCATATGTTTTTATGTTCTATTTGCATTTATTGTCAATGTGATTAAGTTAATGTGATTGCTACTGGAAATAATTGGAAATTGTCATTGGGTTGCTAAAGAAACGTTGAAGTAAATTGTGCTAAGCATAGAACATACCATTGTTATCTCAAATTAACATGGTATCAGAGCTCAGGTGAAAACAAAGCCCAAGCAAGGGTGAGGAAAAGCAATCACTAAGGAACGTTGTTGGACAAGAACTTGGAACTAGTCCCAATGACAACTACAGCTTAATTCAAATCTGAGGACAAGCTTAAGGACAAATCCGACTATCATGCATGGAAGATGTCTCTAGATTTTCCTTTGGAAGAAAATGATGTTATGGACTATGTCAAAAGAAAAGTAGTGGAGCCTCCTTCAAATGCATCCGTTGCTGCATAAACAAAGTACAAGAAAGGTGAGGTTAAAGCTAAGAAAATTATTGTTGATTTTATTCACAAGCCTTTGGTTGCCTATATTTCTTATTTGGAAACCTCTAAGGAGATATATGACAAGCTGGTTGGGATGTTCAAAGTAAATAATCCAAATCAAGTTCTCTTTCTCAAGAACAAGTTGAAATACATCAAGATGGATAGAGGAGAATCCATTCAATCCTACTTCATGAGGATTACAGAAATCAAGAATGATCTCCTATCTATCGGAGAAGTTATTGGTGACAGGGAGCTCACTCTTGTTGCACTTGGAGGCCTTACAAGAGAATGGGATGAGTTTAACACTACCATCCTCAACAATGATAGGGTTTCGAGATTTGATGAATTATTGGCTAGATGCACTCAAGAAGAAATAAGGATGATGGAAAGAGACAAACCCTTAAATGGAAACAATCCTACCGCCTTCTTTGCTTATGCTAAAAGGAAGAACAATGTTGGTCCAAGAAGACAAGGTCAAGGATTCAAGCCGAGATTCAAAGAAGGAACAAAAGGAAGATGCTTCAATTGCAATAGGTTTGGCCACTTTGCTAGAGAGTGTCCTCATAAGAGGGATACTCCAAGAGATAATGACAACAATAACAACAACTTCAAAGGCAATGGCAATCAAAGGAACAACAGGTTCAACAACAAAGGAAAGAGGAATGCTCCCGTTGCTCGATATGGAAATGGTCGTCCTCCCAAGAAGTCGAGAAACTCCAAATATGAGAAGTTAATGTTGTAGAAAAGCAAAAAGAATTCTATCTTATTTCGGCACTTACCACCGCCTCTCCTCCAGATACATTGGATCATTGGTTGATTGATAGTGGTGCCTCAAGGCACTTCATTGGGTACAAGGAGGCCCTCTCAAACTTGATTGAAAAGAAGACTAATATGGAGATTATATTTGGGGATAATGCCACTTATCCCGTGAAATGAATTGGGATTGTTACTCTTCACTTAAATCAAGGTCAAACCCTTCACTTACAAGAAGTGTTGTATGTACCTGATCTGAAAAAGCACCTGGTCTCTATTTCTGTGGTGGAAGATAAGGGTTTCAAGGTGACTTTCATTGATGGGAAGGTTCGTGTTTGGTAAAGGAACCCGAAAGATGCATTCACTCTTGGATTTAAGGTTGAAGGTCTCTATCAGGTTGGAGGAAGTCCATTGGGATGAGATGGTTTTGCCACGCAGTTCTTCACACAACAGCAAAGGCCTTGAGGGCACATTCATATCTCCACTACACATCATGCACAGGACATTTTACATTTCCAGAGAGTAGTGATGACCTTGTAAATGCAATGTTTCCCCTCCAAAGTAGAATGTTGGGCACTTTGATTACTCCAACAGATGATTGACACCTCAAAGTACCCCCTGATGTTGAAATGTTGAGTTCCTCTTGCTTGGTGTTGAATATTCTTGATGATGTACCCAGTGGACCCGACATGCCCCTAGGTTGCCCTTAACCATGTTTGATGGGCATGACTTGATCTGAAGTCCAGATGATGATGGTCATCCCCAAGATGACAAGGGAGGGTTTGTACTAGCACTTGGAGCTCCAACCCTTGAGGGAGATGATGCCATGTCACCCTTCTAGCCCTTGAGAAGGTGACATAGGGCAACCAAAGCAGGGGTTTGACACTTGGAAGCATTTTGAGGCACTTCTTGAGGGCTTCCCCTCAATGATTGGAGTTGATTATGATGATGGGACATCCCACTAACCCATTCATGCACTTTCACAACATTTATTGCCCAAAAAGGGCATGACATCATGCTTTTGAGCTATGGAGTTGACATGTAACTCCTTATCATGATGAACACTCAAATTAAATTTGTTTTAGAGCTAATAAGCTAATTTTATTTTGTAAAAGTGAGGGATAGATCTCATATATGTAGAGGATCCCTCACTTGACTTTATTATTCATCACACTTGAGTTTTGGCTCCTCTTCTAGGGCACGATTTAACCTCTATCTAATTCACTGCTTGTGGAGATGTGATTTTTATGGAGCATTTGCTATTGCAGATTGGCTTGTGTATTGGAGATGTCTTTTTGGGATCGAAGAAAGGTCTTTTCATATGGAAAAATTGTAAGTTTATTGCAGAATTTTCATTGTTTTATATGTGATTGAACTATTGCTATGATCCAAATGTAATTTGTTGTAATTGTTGCTAATTGACAATGGCACCATCGTTGGGGAAGAGTTGAGTCAAGGTCCTTACAATCCAAAGTCTAAGCTTCATTTTCTTGATTGAACTTACCCCATAGACAAGGATAAATCTACTCATATGGCGACTCCATCGGAAGAACGAAGACCTAGTTCTTCATTGAGCTTTAAATGTTTCCATGCTTTTAAGGTGAAGCAAGCAAATTTGAAAGCATTTTGAGTTCACCCTGGCAACTCCACAATTGATTGTCATACAAGATTCAACACAATGGCTCCATGGAATTTGCATAATGTACCTGCTTTGGATGTTAACGATATCCCTAGATATCCTAATCATTATGGTATAAATTGTATGACAAATGTTCCAAAATTTTGATGGTAACCCTTCTTCGGCAGTGGATCATGTGGTAAAATTCATCAAGTATGCTTCAAGGATCAATATGGTTCAAGAGGATGCTCTCATGAAGTTACTTGTTAATTCTCTTAGGACTGATCAAAGAGAATGGTCATAGATTTGATTAGATCGTTGCATTGCATTACTCTGTGTGCGTCCTACTTTAATCGTTATTAGTGTTGATGTGTTTGCATAGTAGATTAGATTCATTTAGCTAACTTTTCTTTCCAGTATTTATTTTATATATATTATATAATCACAAGGGTGACGATCAACACCCCATTCACATGCTATCAAACAAGTTGATTTGAGTGAACAAGTAACAGGGTTGCGAACCCAACAATTGTTGAGGTTCTCATGAACTCTCGATTCAAGCATATCAATCACGTGCTCTATGGTGAGCACATGTCCCGAGTTGGAGCCAGATATTACCCACCAAAAAGTGGGTGACCCCATAGGAGAAAAATTTTGCTCCTACGTCAGACAATCAACCAACCAACAGCCCTACATTGCTCTGTATATCAGGATATGCCATATTCCTCTGCTATTTGCACCAGTCAAACACCTCTCACCATCTGGCATTCCTCTTGAAGGAAGGTGGGTCACCATTCAATAGGTACTTTAAGCATTTTGCAATCATGTGCTTTTACTTAATGCTTCGAGTGTTCTAACATGGGTTAAGGGATGATCTAGATGATTGACCAATCTTGACTATAAACTTGTTCTCTCACCATATCAAGGCGGTTAGTTTTTTTACCCTAGTCCAGTGGGACCTCCTCTAAGACCTTAGGGTTATATGAGGGGAAATAACTGAGAAACTTCGATTGAAATAGCATGTCCATAACCTTTCCATACTTACCACTTTCCACCATTCCCCTAATTTCATATCCATCATCTGGGTTTGTTGTCATTGGTTCATTGGGATTGGCACCATTATATCCTCATCCTTAAGTCTGGGCTTGAAACTTTGCCTAGGAGGTTGATAAAACTAAAAGAAAAGGAAAAGCATAAGATGGCCACAATTAAAGAAAAAAAAAAAAGATAAAATGCAAACTATGACCAGGACATTAATTAGCATGTAGCAAAAAACCTAGCATGAGATCTACCCCCTCATTAGCCATCAACCGGTTCCTAAGCATTTGGTGCTCCATCATGCAATAGAGGAAGCCTTTCATGTCCCAACCCTAATGACTTTGAGGCTATCTCATCATTAAAGGGTAAATAAATGATATATCATTAAAAGCAAGCTTGGACACTTCAGCTATGCTCCCTATCAAAGCATTATCAAAAAGAAGTAAAGGGCACACAAAAGAGGTGGAAAAAGCAGGCCAACAAAAGGGGTAACTCATGCCTCCATGATTACTCCCTTCATACATCTATACACTCAGGGTGGTGGACCTCCATCAGTTGATCCCATGACCAAGGCACCTTGCCATAAAGCATTTCCCCTCCATTGCTCACATTATCACAAACACCTATGAAATGAAGGGTTAACCTAGGACATGTCACTTCCCCTTAGAAGCTAAAAGCACCTAATAGGGTTGACCATCTAACCATCCCTAACATAGGTAGTGAACACTTTTACAGGACTTGGTCTAGTTAGATATTTGAAGGTGATCCCAATTTGAAGTATTATTATGCCCTTGACAATTAAGTATGGTTGGCTATGATGCATTTATGGTCATTGTCCCTAATGATTGGTTACTTTCACTTGATTTTGAGATGGTTTTTCCATGTGGTCCTTTCACACAGTAGTAAGGTCCTTTCATATCTCCACTACACATCATATCCAAGTTGTTTTACATTTCCCGAGAGCAAGATGACCTTGCAGGTGCAATATTTCCCCTCCAGAGAAGAACATTGGGCAATTTGATGACTCCAGCAAATCATTGACACCTCAGAGCACCCCCAAATGTTGAAATGGTAAGCTCCTCTTGCTTAGTGTTGGATATCCTTGATGATGTACCCATCAGGCCCAACATGTCCCCAAGTTGGCTTTGACACTATTTAATGGGCATGACTTGATCCAGAGTCCAAATGATGATGGTCATCCCTAGGATGACAAGGGAGGGCTTGTACTAGCACTTACAGCCCCAATGTTTGATAGAGATGATGCAATGTCACCCTGATAGAGATGATGCAATGTCACCCTTCTAGCCCTTGAGAAGGTGACATAAGGCATCAAGAGCATGGTTTTGAACTTGGAGGCATTTTGAGGCACTTCTTGAGGGCTTCCCCTTAAGGATTGGAAATGATTGTGATGATGGGACCAGTGTTGTAGGAATCGTCCCCCCCCCCCACAAGGATCCAAAGGCAAATCCGTGTCCCATATGGATCTACCACCGATCCTTTGACGGAACCACAGATCAGAAAATCGGATCCGCGCTTCCTCCTTTTTTTGGGGATTCCTGCAAAATTGGATTCGTGGGGGCCCGATCCACGACTCCTACTACCCGATCAGCGGTTCCTATTTCCCGATCCGTGGATCCGAAAAGGATTGGTTGCGGATCTGTGAAGGTTCAGGTGTGTATCCACCGTGGATCGCGAGCGGATCCGAGAGAAGGTGGACGGTTCCACAGGGCTTTTCTTTTTGGAAATTCCAAATTGTTCTGTGAGGAACTACACTTTCCGAATACTCCCAAGGTGCCCCTTGATGCTCCCTAGACGCTTCCTAGATGCTCCCTAATGGTAATGTTAAATTCTTAAAGTAAAAGTGGCATTCTCCTTTATCTTTCATTTCCATCCTTTTACTTAAATTTTTAACATCACCATAAAATGACTAGGGATGTTTGAGAGTGGTTCCAACCTCATCAGATTTCATATGGAGAAAATAGAATTTCATATCCCATTCAAAATTCAACAGACTTAACAGTTTTTAGGATCAATGGGATTGTGGCGTTTCATTGGATTATATCATGTATGAGGGCATGTGATTGGCATTTAATCAAGAGCAACAAGCCCTATATGTTAATGTACCCCAGTGATGGTGTTATTGATTGTTGAACTCCTTTGTCATGGCCTTAGGAATTATGTACCCTTCACTCAAGTCAAAATCATTCATCAGGCATGTTAAGCTTTCTCTACCATATTATAAGGCTTGGATTAAGTTTTTTGATCAAAATTAGGTAATGTTGACTAAAATCCCTATAGAATTGAAGTAGAGGCAAAGGGTAGACAAGAGAAGAGGAATCTAGATTGTAGATGGTTGATGCTGGAATAATTAATCATTGATGTATAACGGATGCCATATCTATCTTGATTTATGTAAAAACATGCATGTTTTCATGTCTTCTACAACTAATTTGGTATTTTGGATGTTTTTTTAATATAAATGCAAAAAATACATATATATAGTAGATGCTTCCGAGAAGCTTCGCTTCCTAGATTTTTGGAAAATGACACTTCCCCGTCCTCGCTTCCAAAAAAATCCCCATTTCGTCGCCGCTTCATGCAACATTGGATGGGACATCCCACTAGCCTATCCATGCACTTTCACAATATTTATTGCCCAAAAAGAGCATGATGTCATGCTTATGGAGAATATCGACCCACACATGTGGGCTTTTATGCATAGTTTTATTATTTTGAGCTATGGGGGCAGCTTGTAACCCCTTATCTCGACAAACACTTCAAACTAAACTTGTTTTAGGGCTTGCATGCTAATTTTATTTTGTAAAAGTGAGGGATAGACCTCATATATATAGAGGATCCCTCACTTGACTTTGCTCATCATCATACTTGAGTTTTAGCCCCTCTTCTAGGGTACGATTTAGCCTCTATCTAATTTGCTACTAGTGGAGATGGGATTTTTATGGAGCATTTGCTATTGGAGATTGACTTGTGTATTGGGGAAGTCTTTTTGGTATCGAAAGAAGGTATTTTCATGGAAGAATTGTAAGTTTATTGCAGAATTTTCATTATTTTATATGTAATTGAGTTATTGATAGGGTTTTGCTATGATCCATGACTAAATGCATAATATTTGTGGGAAATCTTAGTTAAATTTTGCTAGACTTTCACTTGCATCTTGAATAGGGACCTTGAATGGGTAATGACACGAACTCAGTTGCTCTTTTTCGAGTTCATTCCTAGACTCCTTTGGATCTTCCTAATCAAGTGATTTTCCCTTTGATCTTACCTTTAAGTTGGAAACTCCATCTTCTCCAATTTCGAACTTGTTGGCCAAAGCCACCATAAGGAGGTTCATATTACGGTTACTATCTACAACATACGCTTCCAACCTCGAGAATATCCCTTTTGTCGAATCTCAAGGGTTATTATGAACAAATTCATCAACCATGGCTGGGCTTTTATTGTTAATTTTTAGGGCTAGATTGTTCTTTGTTGTAGATAATTGCATTTTCAAAATATTTTCATCATTTACATGAAACATTCACCCCATAACATCATAACATCATTAGCAATTATGTAAATAGAACAATAACATTAACAATGAAGCAGAACACTAAAGAACAGTGAAGAAAAGCATACATAATAGAGACACCGAAATTTAGGTTAAAGACCAGATCAAAACACCACAAGGGGAAAACCCAACCAAATTCTTCTTTTATTAAATATTCATCAATTGTTCAACAGAGATGAAAAGTACAATAAGATTACATCAAATACATCAGGCCTCCTAGGGCCAACCCAAGTCAATTCACAACTTCGTTTGTGAACTGAACAATCTGATCTAGAGAGTCACTGCCATATCACTATTACAAGATGCAACATCCTTGTCATAGAAGAAAGTGTCATTACTGAGTCAACATTGTCATCATCACTGTCAAAAATATTGTCATGTATCATAAGAGCAAAGAGCATGGTCATTGTCATCATAGATCCCACTGTCATCATTATAGTCACTGTCACATGTATATCATAAGAGTCAATGTCCCAGGTATAATAAAAGTTACTATCACATGTATCATAGACATGATCATTGTCAACATAGAGTAAGGTCACTGACATCATTATAGTCACTGTCACATGTATCATAAGAGTCACTGTACCATGTATCATAAAATTCACTGTCACATGTATCATAGACATGGTCATTGTCAACATAGAGTAAAATCATTGTCATCATATAGATCCCTATCATGTCCATTAAAGGTACTGTCAGTATAATTCATGGCCATATTCAAAATCATTGTCACATTAGGTTATTGCTAACATGGAGCAAGGTTACTGTCATCATGATTCATTGTTAGCATATAACCAAAGGTCTATCTCAGAGGTATACAATTGGAGCCACAGACGTCAAACCACAGTGATTTACAATGTAGGTCATAAGGATCAAATGTGAGCCATAGATGTGAGGCACAACGAGTAACAAAAATATATACTAGACACATTGATAAGTATACAAACCACAGAGATGACAAGAAATCGTACCACTATAAAACGAGCCACAAAGTATGTGAGCCACACCACAGAGATGTGCGAGAACAAGCCATGGAGATCATACCAAAATACAAGTCGATGTGATTTATGCAGGTCATAACAAAATGAGAGCCATAAGAAAGGAGATTTGAACTACAATTGACCACTGTAATGTTGAAATTTCTAAGTCTAACACGTCAGAAATTCTTCCTGCATTATCTAGTTTATTTCACCTACTTGTTTATTCCTTAACAAGTTATTTAACCATATAAATACTGAAAATAAACACAAATGCAATCTCAACTCATATACAGATCATCAACTAAAATAATAGACAAACACACAAGGGACACCGTTATTTTTGGACAATCGTCCCTGGAAAAACCCCATGCGGGAAAACCAGTGCAGCAATTCTGAGGGTTTTATTATTAAGCAGCTTTCTTGAGAACAACTAGGGTGCCAAACTGGCTCACCCAACAAAGATTTCTATCTGGCAGTAATACCTCTCTTCAGAACCAAATATTCAGCAAGTTTGCCCCACGAAAATCCTTCCAGCGCTTCTCCAAGGCTCTGTGTCAGCCCTGCTGGCCTCTGTGTAGCTCTGGAACCCCCAGCATCAACCCTCTGCCTCTCTACATCAACCCTCTGGCCCTCTGTGTCACCCACGCAGGCCCTGCTAGCCTCTGTTCAGTCTCTCTTGCCTTCAGCATGGCTCCTGTTGGCTCTACGTAGCCTCCTCAATCATTGTGCTGGCCCTCTGGCACTATCTCTGCCTCTCTGCTATGTACTCACTACCCCTCACTGCAATAGATCACTTGTTCGAATTTTCTCAGCAAGCCCCGCTCCAGAAAATCGAACTGACTGATCAATCTTGGTGTGTCTCCAACTGACCCTCAAGCCTCCCCTTATACTTTTTCTGTTGAGTCTTCAATGGCAGAGATTAAATCTTTAATCAACAACTAAGATTAGATTTGGCTTGATCCATGTCATTTAGAACATTCTCACCCAGTTTTATATTAATACCCATTAATATTTTAATTTTCCTAAGTTTAGACTTAGGAACTCCATTAAAAATATTAATTATTTTAATATCTCTCTAACTAGGTGAAATTTCCCCAAACCATTTCTGGGTCTTTGGAGATCTCATGTGCTTTAGTCATGGCTAGAGCACATCCGATGCTACCCCAAATCAACACTTTCTCTTGGCGAGGAATGTGTCTCCACCACTGAACATCACATTGATCATCCAGCGCCGGTACTTGTGTTGATGCTTGGCCTGCTGCCCAACATCCATTGCACTGTTGCCAATGATGATAGTACAGGAGGCCTCCTGTATTGTTGCCCATGGCTCTGCCACTGCCACTGCTACATCTGTACTGCAGCTCCCTCTCAACATGTTGCATCATGTTGCCCATAGCACTACCACTGCTAACTGTTGCACTGCAGCTCAGCTACAGAGAAGTAAGTAACTAATCTAACCAACTACTGACATCCTTGTCAATCTAGAAGCCTCCTGATGCTGAAGCTACCTCTATTGCTATCCTGTGCTCCCTCTGCTGCCTCTGCGCCGCTGTAAGCATCTTTATGTCTCTCGCATTGCTGCAACCTCCACTGTGCATCTCACATTGTTGCAAACACTTTTGTGCATCTTGCACTGCTGCAACCTCCACTGTGCATCTCGCACTGCTACAACAACCTTTGTGCATCTCGCACTGCTGCAACCCCCACTGCGCTGCTACAGATTCCAACACTCTGGTACTGCCTCATCGCTCCATCCGCATCTCGCTTCTACTAACATCCGTCATCCTACTACTGTCATTCGGTGTTCCCGTAGCCGGATATGATCCAAGAGTTTGGGTACCTCAAGGATCCTGCCCGCATCTTCTGTAGTCCTCCTGACTACAGCTCGATGTCACCCCACCTCTTCTCTAGAGGTGCATGAGCACTCATGGCACAGTCGTCATTCGTCTCGACTTCTTTCTCCGCCTAAGTCGGAGTTGCCTTGGACTCAGAAGCCTCTCCCTTATTCTTCTTCTTGGGACACTGGGTTGCATAATGACCCAACTCCCCACAATGGAAGCACTTTACCTTGGAGATGTCCTTCTTCTTCCTCTTCCCCTGATGTCCTGCAGATGCCAAAGTCGCATCCTCCTCCTCCTCTTTCATGATTCGACCTCCTTTGCTACTACTTCCTGCCTTGGTCAATCATCTGATCTCTTCTTAGCGAAGAGTTGCCCACATCTCTTCCCATCCTGGAAGTTCAGCTTTGCCCAAAATGCTTTGGACAAATGTCTCCCAATCCTCGGAGACTGCATTCAGGGCAGTCCTCACCATGAACTCCTAATCTAGTGTGGCCCCTATTGAAGTAAGTTGGTCCTGAATCTCTTGCAACCTGCTGAGGTATAGGTCTATCCGCTCCCCCTTCTGCATCTAATACGACCGTAGTTGATTCTCCAGTGGCATCTTCCTCTGCACGGAAGTGTCCTGATACAATGTCATCAAAGTATCCCACATCTCCTTTGTCGTGTTCTTCTCGGCAATATGTTGTACTACATGATCCTTGACCCCATCAAGGATTATGCACTTTGCCTTCACCATTACATCCTCATACCTTTCATTATCAACTGGGTCGACTAGGATAGCCATGGTTCTCAAGGTGAAGCCCTTGATGCAATGTCTATCCAGAACAGACAGGATCCTGGCATTCCAGATGACAAAGTTGGAGGCCCCGTCCAACCTTGTCTTCCAGATGACAATGTTGGAGGCCCCCTCCAACCTATCATGATCCCTCAGTCTGTTCATTGCCATCTCCGCTCTTCTACTAGACTTCCTCTGAGTCTTCGACTTCACTCCTAGAAGTTCTCTCCTAGACTCCCGCTGAGTCTCAATTTCCCTACTGAAAATCTTCCCGCCAACTGTCGATCTGATCCTCTTTGCAACTGCAACTCAGATCTAGATTTCTTGGCTAGAAATCCCTCAAGGCAGCGGCTCCCTCTACCTTGGTTTTGTCCCATTAGGTATTGTTCTGCTTCGACAGCAATAGCACCCCACCAGCTTCCCAATCCACAATTTGCCTACAACTCCCTAGGCCCCAGCAGTTGAAGAAACTGAGCCTCTTAGCTCTGCGTAATCCCGGCAAGACTAAATCGCTCCTCTGGCCAATTGCGTCAAGCCTACCTGACTGAGTAGGATGACGTGGCTCTTTGTGAGCCTCTTCTGCCTCTGCATTTGCCCTCTCTCTGGCTCGAAATGATGACGCAAGCCCTCTCCGTCACTCCTTCTTTGCTGCCTTCTGCTTAGGAACAACTCTGTCTCTCGAGACAATTGTTTCCGTTGCAAATTTTCTGATTTCTGCTAGTGCTTTCAGTTCTCCTGTGATCTGCAATGCTATGATACCATGTTGAAATTTCTAAGTCTAACACGTCAGAAATTATTCCTACATTATCTGGTTTATTTCACCTACTTGTTTATTCCTTAACAAGTTATTTAACCATACAAATACTGAAAATAAACACAAATGCACTCTCAACTCATATACAGATCAGCGACTGAAATAATAGACAAACACACAAGGGACACCGTTATTTTTGGACAATTGTCCCCGAAAAAACCCAATACAGGAAAACCGGTGCAACAGTGCTGAGGGTTTTATTATTAAGCATCCTTCTTGAGTACAACTAGGGTGCCAAACTGGCTCACCCAACAGAGATTTCTATCTGGTAGTAATACCTCTCTTCGAAAGCAGATATTCAGCGAGTCTACCCCACGAAAATCCTTCCAGTGCTTCTCCAAGGCTCTGCATCAGCCCTGCTGGCCTTTGCGTAGCTCTGGATCCCCCTGCGTCAACCCTCTGCCTCTCTGCGTCAACGCTCTGGCCCTCTGCGTCACCCACGCATGCTCTACTAGCCTCTGCGCAGTCTCTCGTGCCTTCTACGTGGCTCCCGCTGGCTCTGTGTAGCCTCCTCAATCACTGTGCTGGCCCTCTGGCACTATTTATGCCTCTCTGCTATGTACTCACTACCCCTCGCTGCAACAGATCACTTGTTAGAATTTTCTTAGCAAGCCCCGCTCCAGAAAAGCGCATTGACCGATCAATCTTGGTGTGTCTCCAACTGCCCCTCAATCATCCTCTTATACTTTTCATGTTGAGTCTTCAACGGCCGAGATTAAATCTTTAATCAACGGCTAAGATTAGATTTGGCTTGATCCATGTCATTTAGAACATTCTCACCCAATTTTATATTAATACCCATTAGTATTTTAAATTTCCTAAGTTTAGACTTAGGAAATCCATTAAAAAAATTAATTATTTTAATATCTCTCTAACTAGGTGGAATTTCCCCAAACCATATCTGGGTCTTGGAGATCTCATGTGCTTTAGCCTCTCCACCAATTTTCATGGCTAAAGCACATCTGATGCGACCCTAAATCAACATGTAATGAGTGCTACCCCAGAATGCGAGTCACACAGAGATCAGCAAGCCATAGTGAAGTATGTTAACCATTGTAATGAGCTTCAGAGTGAGCCACAAAGCGTATGAAAGTCACAAAAAAATGCGAGCCTTAGAAGTGATCCATTCTAGCCATAGGAACATACGAACTTCAAAGCCATAAGAACCACAAAGGAATCTGAATCACAAAGGCAATGAGAGCCATATTGCAGAGACAATGCAAGCCTCATAAACCACAAAAGAAATGCAAATTGTATGTCCACAGAGATGCGAATTATATACCCACAGAGATCATGCAAATTACAAAGCCACAAAGATCTGAAATTCTCTTACCAAATGGTGTAGTTTAGATGCCAATATATAGTTGTTTCTGCAAGCAAAAAGTCACGTCTCTTGGGGCACGCCGACTTGATCCATCAGGCCGACTTGAAATATTCTTAGAGGGTAATTCAAATTAAATTTGCTCATAATTAAATATATTTTCTCTTTCAATGGAGTCGACTTAATGACGAATCCATTTATGAATTAACCTTTTGATGCTAGGAGGAAAGACCAACATGTAAACACAATTTGCTTGCTCAAGCAATTTTTGTGTCATAATAATATTTCTTTGAATTTTTTTGGGGGCAGTTGGGCTTCCTTTTGGGGTCTTGGAGTTTCTATGGGGAAATTCGTACCATAATTGCCCCAATTTTCAACATTTATGCCTTCCAACTTAAGTTGCAACCTGCATCCCCTGCAACTTCCCACAAGATTCCCCAAAGAAACTTGGCTCTGGTACCAATATGATCGATAAACTGTTGTGGATATTCCACTGGACAATTCATCATAACAAATCCAATAAAAATAAACTAAAATCTATACTATTAGGATTAATTTCCTTAAATTTCAGATTTATTAATTATTATTTTGCTACTAATGCGTGTAATAGATAAAATGCAAAAAATAGAGAACGATAAAATACAATCACACACCAACCACAATGAACACAAGATATACTCTAGGAAACCCTTACAAGAGAGAACCCAACTGGGAGGTGAAGTTGCTCAACTCTCTCTTTCTCTGGCGTGGAAATAATGCAAGTACAAAAGGATAAGGCACTCTTTGTGGATTTCCCTGAGCCCTATGGCCTGATAGGCTACTATAGACACTAAATGTGCTTTGTTATGCTCTCTCACTCCCACTCCCTAGTTGTTCATCTCTACTATGGAATAAGATACGATCGAAAATGAATGGAACCCCTTTTCCTCCGAGTGGCCTAGTTATAACATAGCTCAATAGACAACTAGGGGTTAAGTTTGACTCCAACTCTATATTAGAATTACAACTTTGACCCTTCTAGAGTCTTCTTCATAGTCTTCATGTGGCTACCCCCTTTTTCCATGAATAACATGTTTTCGTGTGGCTAACCCCTTTTTTAAGAGTAACAGGGCTAATGTGGCATCCTTTCAAATTATGGTGGTCAATCATGATAGGTCAACTTCTGAGAGGCATAACTTTTTTGCATACAAACTCTAATTGGCATCTTTCTTGCAATGTTGGAAAGGTCTCTAGGTGCAAAATAGCATCACTAAGCCCCACACTTAGGTGGAGAAGTTTTACCGCCAAAACACGTCATTTAAAGCCTCAAAAGGATCCCGAAAGGTTTCAAACCTAATTATCCAGACTGGGTCCCGCCAATAAAACTAATCCTATACACTAATTCCGCTAATTTTCACTCTAAAAGATCAAGATGGATGACAAATTATATATTGATCAAATTTGGATCAATTTCCCATAACTCGGATTCTTCTTTTCCTTAGTTTGAAGAGTGAAGCAAAGCCACAATGTGGCAATGGGTGGCTTCCCTGAGAGTTGCATCTAGGCTTTCCCGTTAAGGTTAGGACTTTTCCTCCTAAGTGAGAGAGTTTGAGTGGTAATACGGTGTACAATGTTGAATAGACAACTTGGACAATGTACACTTAAGTTGAAACTATTCTAACAATGAGGTAGTTGATCTCACTACTAGCACATGTTCCCTAAACATTTTTCTCATTTCTTACATGCAAGAATTCAATTCCTAGGTTATCTTCATACAATCCCCAAACCAAAAAGATGTAGAAGACTAAGGTTTTAGAGTTTTATTTCATACAACCTTCAAATGTATAATTGTTAAGACTATTGAAACTGAAAAAACACCTTTGTCTGAAGAGTCCAAGACAATTACCAAACATCCTCAAATGGGGATCCATGTTTTACTTTTAATCTTAAAAATTTAGGTGGACATTTTACTTTAATTGAAAGGTAAAAGTTAAAAAGAAAATCAAATGAGAGATTCTCTTGACCGACATCAATGTTGATAACACATAAATAGAGGGGAGAGGTTCATTATATAGCATTAAATTAGGGTTTATGAGGGAGGGAAACCTTTCTTATGTATTTTTGTTTTGTTTTTTAAGTGTGTTTTGGGAGTCACAGGACAAAGTGATCTGATAGGTACTATCCAGTTTAGATAAGATAAGATAAGATAATTTTATTAATGTCCAAAGAATGACCATAAATAGGCCAATGGGACTGAAGGATACAACCAGTACAAGTACAATGTGGGAGTGCAAACACAACTCTTACAAAATGCCAAAGCTAAATCTAGGACAAAATAAAGTAAAGAAGGATAAAGGAATAAGACAGCCTCATAAAAATGTATATAACCAAATCATGTAGACGGTTAAGGGAATAAGTCCATGGCTAGAGGTCGATGATGTCAAGAATGCCAGAGTCTGATAATCGACAGCGAAGGGGGCAAAAGTGGCACTAGCTCGCTGTCGAAGTCCTCTGGATCCAACGAGGTGTCCAGTTCCATGATCCTTGGGGGATGTATGAGCGAGGGATACTCCTAACATCCAAGGCCAAAGGAAATTAGTTTTGAATAAGTATTTGGCTGCTCCATTGGGGCTAGGGAGGAACCCATCAAAGACGGGGCCTGTTCGGGAATTGTTTGGTACTAAACCCTCTAACACTCTGGGTGTGAGTGAATTGATGTGTTGTTCGGCACTTCGGCAACGGTCTCAAGGGTGCCAATTGGCCTCCCAAAGGGGGGGACTAAGGGGAGACCCGAGGTCTCACTGCTCTACTATCTAAAATACCTTGGAACTCAACTCATCGCTTGTTGCTCCGATCAGCCGGATCAACCTGAAAGTATGATGTGATCGTCTGAATCGTCCCCGAGTGAGGCGGGGTATGTAGGATCTAAGATTTGTGTTTAAATATCTCCCTGATGAAGAGGGATAAGCATCTCTGGTTAGGATATCGGAAGAAGGTAGAGAGGGATCCTTCAGACTCTCTATATAGGAACTGATATCATCCTCTTATCTCATGGTGCATTTGCAGTGGATGATATGTCAGAGTAGCAGGATCTGGACTCTCTCCATCGTGGCCCAATCTGACTATAGTAAATTGGGTTCCCAAATCATGCAAAAATGGAGGACCATGGGTCTGATAATGACCTCCACGAGATGGAGCTTGGACAAAACATCCAAGAACTATACCTACAAGCATTGTCACTCGATGAGGGCTAGGGAGTCGTAACCTAGTCGAGGTTGGAGTGTCATCCAAATACCAAATCTGGCCGTTGTGAATTGTACTCCTAAGTAGGTCTATGCTGTGGTGATATTGATCTCTGACTCGTGGTAGTAGAAGTGTAGGTCTGCAATAGAGTTCTTCGAGCCATTGAAGATCAGATCCTTGGTTTAGCCAATTTGACCTTCAGTTGTTGAAGGTCATAGAAACTAGCCAACGTGTCAATTTGTCTCTATAAACCCTCAGGAGTAGAGGCCAACAAGACCAAGTCATCAACGAAGAGGAGCAAGGAGATCAAAACATGGAGCAATAGGCAGTCCTCAGCCTCTTGTATGTGCTATGGAGGAAAGACTCGAGCTCATCAATATAAATCCCTTGCTTCACCCCAATGGTTCTTTGAATGAAGTTCGAAAGACCATCAGCCATCTTGAGGTGCCACAACACTGACTCATAGACTCTCATGCTAGCAATTAAGAGGATCTTTGATATACCAATGTCGCGGAGTCTCTGGAATAATGCCTCCCTTGAAACTGTGTCAAAAGCTTTCCTGAAATCTACAAAGCAACTATACCCAGCGAAGAGTGATGACAGGCCTCCAAACTGGTCCCAATTAGGGGTTTTTCTGTAACTAGACCAGTTTTCAGCCAGACTGGTTGGAACCAGACCAATTTTGCCGGCCAATTTTGATAGCACTGAAATAAAGTGACTTGAGAAATTAGTAAAAGATGTGGTTTTTAGTTATATAATGTTGGTTGCTACCAAAGCCTGCACATCTCATGAGACATCACTTTTGTATCTCTTTTCATAATATTAAATAATATAATCATTTCCATTCTCTTTGCACTCTGGGTATTATCATGTGTGTGCATAATTTATAAATTTATTGATGCTTTTTTCTAGGAATTTTCTCTAAATCAATGACTGCCTCAAGGAGAATTTAGTGTTTTTCTTTCACTCGCTTTTCTTTGCTGCAATGTTGAAGATGGCTTAGACAATGGACGAGCCAAGCAAAACATAGAGTTTGAGACATAGCTATGTAGAATGAGGAGTTACTAGGAAAAATAAACTTAACAAAATAGAGAAAGTAGGGATAAGAGTGTTGATGCCCTTGGCAAAGACTACAAACTTCAAAGTTTGGGGAAGTATTAGTTTTGTGGTCTTAAAACATAGAAATAAGAAACTCAAGAAATAAGAGCAGCACACTTCCAAACACTGATTTTGCAGCTAAACGTCAGGTACCCTGGAAGACTCCATGGAGAACTATGAAGATGACATACATCAAGACTATACTTTTAACTTTCATTTTATTTTTTATTCAGATAAGCTTGCTTCTGATGTAAGGCTCCTGTGAGACCTTTTGTATTATCTAATTTCCCAGACACTTTCAGTAGTTTTTTGGTCTTCTATTCTCATGTCTAGAACCATAGCAAGTCTCTTTTGGATTTCCCAATTTTCATAAACAGATCACTAGAGGCAATTACATAGCTCTGTAATGAGCTATAAAAAATTGTAAATGTTAAATAAATCGATATCCATGGAAATTTTGGGAACTTGATACTTCAATATCGATTACTAGACTTATTCTGTGTGATAGAGCCCCTTACCACTGGAGCGCCATACTTTAAAACATGATTATACACATGTAAAGGCACATATTATATATATTTTTATAAATGTCGTTTGCAGCCATATTTATCCGACAATTTTTTTAACAGATGTGGCATATTCATCTCTATCATTGTAATGATAAAAGGATTTTGATCGTAGTAGCCCAGACATATAAAGATGAGGAGAGACAGACATGTTGAAAGAGAAGTTACTGATTGCTTTTCTTACTTTTAACTAAAAAAGCTCAACTCAAGTATCAAACATGACTGATGGCATTTTAAGCACCCACATTCTCACCATGGATAAAGAGGTTCACACCAGCCGCTTATAAATTTTCAATCAAGGTCTATCGGCTTACGATTTTATTCGAAACCAGACGTTATATCATTCACTTTATGTGGTTGTGTACAATACGTTGATTACATGTATGACAAAACTATACCCGCAGTCTCACACATCATATAAATATGCTTTGACACAAATAATCTCTCAAAGCAAGACTAGATACTAGATGAGTTTCAGATACTCTTCCTCAAATTATGTTCTTTTTATTAATTTAGGTTTTGGAAACCTTAACTTAGGTTAATATTTTTCTAATATCCAGAAAGCCTAGTACATATGGAAACCTACGAAGAACAGAAAGGCTCTCAGATAGGTTTGTCGTGCAAGATTCTTTTCACCAGAATCTAATATTTTTGACAAAGATATTTCACCTTCTAGAGCCACCGCTAGGTCTCCTCGGGGTTCAGGTCCGTAGGCATCATTTCCCACACAGGGCAAAACGTATGGATCGTCCAAGTATCCTATTTTATCAGCCCTCAAAGACGACACCAGGAGATCCACTGCCAATTGTCCCACATTTCCAATGGAGAGAGCAGGCTGCACCGTAAGAAAAAAAGTAATATAAGTTAATTAAAAAACCAAAAAACATTTCTGAACAGATTCAGAGTTGGCTTGCAGTTCCTAACATTACAAGCCCTTGCCACAAATGGATATCTATCAAACAAAAAGCTGGAGTTTAAATTGATTAAAACCCAAAGTCTCGACTACAGAAAACACGAGTTTAGCATCACGGAGTTGTATTACCAGAATGAGGGTACTGCAATGGCTATGTGGTCGCTTGCCTTCTTCAGCTGTGAACTCCATGTTTTAATTATTCAGTCTGGGAGATTAAACTGCGAAGCCAAACTGGGATAATATATTAGGAAACTCTACTGAAATGGGAAGGCGGAAATGTATCGGAACTGTGGCAATGCGATGAACTTCTTCCAAACGGGCGATGTCACTTAGTAAGCCTGTCCTCCAGAAATTGAATAAATCCACAGGATCGCTCCATGTTAATTTGTTCCCTCAAATTACGTAAGCTAAAAGGATGGTTTTATGCGAACGCCGACGAAAATAGGCTTGAGCATAGTTTTATGCGAGCGCAGAGGCGAGATGTAGGCGTTTATTAGAGCTCAGAAGGGAGTCTGCTTAAGGTCGCGTTTATGCGAGCTAAGAGAGTGTGCTGAAGGACGCTTTATGCGAGCTCAGTACGGAGTCTGCTAAGCGTGGTTTTATGCGAGCACAGAGACGAGGAGGCTTCACGGTTGTCAAAGTTATTTTAAGCTGCTAGATAAATAGGGCGTATCACTGCTCATCATAATTTTATTGTCATGTTTATTCGCTTTTTTCGAGCATGGTTGCAGGATTGCCCCTTTTTGTGCAAATGGGTGGGTATGAAATGAAATGATATTTTAGGAGTATATTAGGTTTTTTTTGTTATTTTGTTTTTTCCAATTTTTTTTTTTTTTTCAAATTGATGATGAATTAGTCTAATTTTTTAATAATTTTTTAGGAATATTAAATATGGTTAAAAACTTTGGGCATTGTCTATATTTTCTAGCAAGGCCACAATTTTTCTAATGCCATAAAAATAATTTCTAAAAATCTAATCTTAGGAGTATTTAAATTGCTTTTTATTGTGAAAATGGATTTAGCACAATAAGAACTTTTGGAGCACTCAAAATCTTGACATCGGTAGTTTGGATTTCCAAAAAAATTGTTGGACTTTTTTAAAATTCTGCGTGAATTTCCATTGTTGAAATTGTGGCCTCTTTAGGCCACCGCAATATTATATGTTGTGGAGATTTCCGCAATATTGTATTTTGTGGAGATTTTAGGAAGAATTTGGTAAAAAGAAATGGGCAAATCTTGATCTTCATTGTTTAAAATTAGTTTTTGACTTCATATATAGATTCAGCACCCTAAAAAACCTTAGGGCACCGAAATTGTGGAGCTTAGGGCATCGAAATTGTGGAGAGTTCACAACTCAAGCTTAAGTTTATGATTCCAACAATTTCCTCTTGGATTCTAAGCAAATTATACTAAAAAAATAAGCGGAAAACATAAAAACCTATTACAAATAAATTAGGGCTAAAAGTTATGTTTTATAGGTTTCTTTTTATCAATTTGTTATATATTAAAAAATATATTTTAAAATCATTTATTTTATTTTAGTTATTCTTAAATTATAATAATTATTTTATATTATTATTTTTAATTTATATATTTTTGTGGGGTGGTAAGTGTGAAAAAATGGTTTTATTAAGTTTCAAATGAAATATAATTTGTCCTGGGTTTAGGTCAAATGACAATCAATCAAGCTAGGCGTATGTTCATGGGACTTTATTTAACTTGGGCCAATGGCACTCTTAATTTGTTGGTTTTCATGTCTCTACAATTATTATTTGCCACGTGGTGAAAGGACCAATATCCAAAGAGTCCAGGTTGAATCACATTTTAAGAAATATTAAACGAGTGAAAAAAAAAAAAAGTTTGAAACTTTATAATTTTTCCAAATTCTCAAAAAAAAACAATGTTCATGCCTATCAGAATGCTAACCAAGGTTCCTCGAAAAGCATTGGGATTTTAATGTTGAATGGAACAAAAGAGCACCACAACATCCTAAAATTGAATGAAAAGGTTAATATTAGTGTAATAAGTGTTAGCATGCATGCTCCACTCTCTTCACATTATGAGAATTCGAGTGATAAAACTCAAGCCAAAATAGACATGCCCATGAACATGAGTCCATCATCTTCCATAATGAATTATCAATTCGGGGGATCTCTCCCTTGCACTGGAGGTGGGATAATTTCAACTAAACACGAGATGGTGAGAGACATCCACCATTGCTTGGTGATGCCCTGGAGATTTAAGATGGACACTAGTGCATTAGAGTAACTAGAATTTGGCAGTGAAGTATGGTATTTGGAGGTGATGTGCATGGCCATTGATCATTTGGTATCAGATTAACTAGATCCAAGTTGAATTTCTTAGTTCTTTTTCTAGGAACTTAAGGAATTTGCTCGTCATTAGATCTTGTCGATAACTTGCATCAAAGAAACTAGAATTTGGTGGTGAAGTATGGTATTTGGAGGTGATGTGCATGGTCACTAATCATTTGGTGTCGGACCAACCTAATCCAAGTTGAATCTCCTAGTTCTTGATCTAGGAACTTAAGGAATTTGCTCGTCATTAGATCTAGTCGATAACTTGCACAGGAGACAACCAAATAGCTTGTTTCTCCACTAGTAGTGTTTCTCTAACTTTTGAGGTGGAATTTGAGGAAATTATGGACTTCACAAATTTGAGAGAACATCTACAATAGAGTTTGGTTCGCTCAGTCTAAATCTAGCTTTGAGTCCCCCGTAACCTACTTTCTTTTACATTTTTTAAGAAGGCAATTTTGTAGAAGAGTGCACAACGTGAGGAGCTCTACATGATTGCTTGTGCCTCACCTAGGTGCATATCTAACATATACATAGTGTGATTGTGTGAGGAAGAGGATCGTGTCAACCCCATAATTGTCTAGGTGGATTTGTGCCACACCATCGAAAAAATTGCGTGGAGTGCCCAGAGTAAGGGGAGGCATTACGAGGACACGTCTCTTTTGGGCCTTTGGTTTCAGTTTGTGTTAAAGACATTGTTTAATTACTAGGCCCATTGTAACCTTCGCTAGAGATTTAAGATGGCCACTAGTGCATCAAAGTAACTAGAATTTGGTGGTGAAGTATGGTATTTGGAAGTGATGTGCATGGCCACTAATCATTTGGTCTCGGACCAACTTGATCCAAGTTGAATCTCCTAGTTCTTGATCTAGGAACTTAAGGAATAGCTCGTCATTAGATCTAGTCGATAACTTGCATAGGCGACAACCAAATAGCTTGTTTCTCCATTAGTAGTGTTTCTCTAACTTTTAAGGTGGAATTCGAGGAAATTATGGACTACACATATTTGAGAGACCATCTACCATAGAGTTCAGTTGGCCCAGTCTATGACTAACTTTGAGTCACTTTGGGTCCCCCATAACCTGCATTTAATTTACTTTTTTAAGGAGGCAATTTGTAGAAGAGTGCACAACATGAGGAGCTCTACACGATTGTTGATGCCTCGCCTAGGTGCATATCTGACATGTAGTGTGATTGTGTGAGGAAGAGGATCGTGCCAACCTCATACTTGCCCAAGTGGCGTTGTGTTAAACCATCGAAAAAACTACATGGAGTGCCTAGAGCGAGGGGAGGCATTACGGGGACATGTCTCTTTTGGGCCTTTGGTTCCACTTTTTTTCCATACATTGTTTAATTACCAGGCCCACCATAACCTCTGCTAGAATGTACCGATCTGAGAAGATAACTGAATTCCTAGCCCACCAAATATCATTTATCAATATGCATCGGAGGTCTTGAAAGGATGTTGTATCTTTATTCTCCAACCATGTTTTGAGGCAATCCACCAAACAGGTAACTGTCCAAGAGCCTTTTGTTCCTAGTTCTTTCAATGCCATATTAAAAGCTTACATTATGTATACACAAGAGATCAATAAATGAGTTTCATTTTTAGGAGAAATTTTGCATAGATGGCAGTAATTGGGTCCTACGCATTCCTTCTTGATAAGGTTATCCCAAGTTAACAATTTGTTGTTTATGGTCAACCAGAGAGTAATTTTGTATTTTAAAGGCGCATGGAGTTTCCATTGTTGGCTCCACCACGTGTATTGTATATCACCAGTGAAACCATGATATCCTGTTGAAAAAATTAGTCATATTTTGGGCTAACAACAAAATATACATTGAAAATATCTACCTATAAGCAATTCTCCAAGATACAAAAGAAGCAATCAATTCCTTTGATTAGATCTTGTTCACACACATTTTATGTGTACTAAACTCTGCTGCAAATTGTCTCTCAAAGGATGCATTAGAACTTTTGGTTGGGACCTTTGTCATTTCAGATCTCTCAAATGGTGTGGAATATGACTATATGTTCATTCACGCATAATAGTTACCTCAGAGTTTCTTTTGTTTATTTCCTTGACATGAAAAATTGATTCATCTATTTTGTTTCTTTGTTGCAACGATTTTTGTAAGACACAAGCATATTGGTTGTTTTATAGTCATGGGATGGGAATAGTTACTATCCCTCCCTAGTGACATGTTATGATGATATTGGTATAAATAGGAAAGCATTGACAAGTTATGACATCGAATGCATAGGAAAGTCACTGAGGCCATGAAAGAGTTGTCAAAATGACAGGTATATGTATGTTCTTACTCATGAATATAAAGTTTTTTTCCTAAAAAAAAAAACCCAAACAAACAAACAACAACAACAACAACAAGACACAATTTAAATGATTAAAAATTCCATTTTAAAAATATAATATTTTTTAAAGGGCGATAGGTGCAAGGGCTTATTTCTTGTCCAAGGAATCCTAATGCATTGCTCTACATGTAGCCTTGATCATGTGACTAAAAACCAAGCAAAAGCATATGCCGTGCTCCAAGGTCTGCTATTAGCACACCAATGGGGTATACAAAAGTTATTGGTATTTGGGGATTTCACAATTATCATCATGCATATACTTCATGGTACAACTCCAAAGTACAGTAAGTTGCCTCAAGTTCTCTTTCAAATTAGAACCATCAAATGAAGGTTTGAAACAGTGCAATGGTTCCATGTTTTATGTGACAATGAATAGGCGGACACACAAGCCAATCTTGGCACATAGAAAAACTTTAGGTAATTAATAGTTGAGGAACATGAGTATCATAAAGATATTTCAAAGCCACATATTTTGGTCAAAATGAAATATTTTTGGTCTAGTAAGAAGAAGAATATTTTGTTTAATCTCCCCTCACGGGAAAGACACTAGTTGTGTTTTTTGTTGTACTTCTCCTTGTTGAATTCCCGTTTTTTATTATAATAATATTTTCCATTATTTGTGAAAATATAAAATTAATATTCAACCTATTTCAACATTAAAAGTAATTTTACATTAATATTATATAAAATGTCCCCGAATGGGATGCCATCCAGACCACCCTAGACATAGTGGAACGTGACCGCAACCTAGTACTCAACAATGCCAAGTGGTTAGGACAAATGGTGTTAGGTTGGACAAGTTTAAGCACACATTGCATTGGATGATTATGGTGGATAGTACCAAGGATAGTAGGATCATGCAAGAAGGCAGTTGCAAGCAAATGCAAGGTTTAACAACCCCCCCTTCACCAAGAAAATTCATTATGAAGAAGAACTAGGAGAATTTGCTAGCCACTTGAGGGCATCATTCTCTGCAAGGTTGGTTTCTACAGTCTCATCGTGCTTAGATCTTAGAGTAGTTGTTTATTTTTTTTCTATTGCATTCAATAGTTGCAAGTATCCCCTTCTTCTCTATTGGGCACCTTGCATCTTGTATTTGGATCGTCCTTATCCTTTTAGCCTCCAGGTATCACCTTTCGACTTAGTCTTGCTTCTTTCCTAGTTACTTGCTTTCACTACCCCCTCACCTTACTCATTGTTTAATATCCTCCTGTTTTATTTTCTAATAAGATTTATCGGTTTCATGGAACTCATACCCCTTCTAAGCTCCTTGGTTTCACTCTTTGCCACCTCCCTCTCAGCCTCAATCTGAGCCCTCTATTTTTTCATATGTTCCCTTGTCTTCCTATAGTCTTCCCTTGTGCTCTTTATGATCTAGGTGGCTCCAGAGACACACACAGGACAAAGAGGACTCAGGGAAGCTCAAAAATAAAAGTGTTCGGATTATGCTCGAACCAGGACCAAAGTGTATATCTCGTCGTCCTGATCGTGGCGGTGTGAACGATTCGTCAAATCGAGTCCGCATGCGAAAGTTAGAAGCAGTCAAAGTTGGGTTGACTTTTTATGACTAAACAGGGTTAATGACGCAATTTGCACTTTTCCGATGGATGGAATCCGGCCAACTCCGACCAGATTCTAAGCGAAATTGTGGCCTCGTTAAAAAGACAGCTTAAAAACAAAATTTTTAAAAATGGCACATGGTTTTATATGAACAAAAAAATATATAAAAAAGGGGGTGGGGGCCACCACCCCCGTCACCTTCCCCGCCCCCCAACCTTCATAACCCACACATATGTAATAAAAAAAAAGTATGTGGTGTAGGGGCAGGCCACGACCCCCGGCCCCTCCCACGAAACTGTCTGCCACATAAAACATATCGTTATGTTATTTGGGTGATGGATCAGTCCTTGGGGCACGGACCCAACCACCCCCTTCACCTCCATTAAACGAAGCGGCCGGCGAGAGAGAAGGGCGCGGGCCACCCAAACAATGGACCCGCCGCCCCAATAAAAAACATTTTTTGTTGCTTGGTGTTAAAATAAGGAGGGGCGAGATTTGATCTCCCGGCCTCTCCTCAACTAATTTCCCAATTTTCCCATTACACCAAACCACCTTATTGAAAAATTTGCCCACGATATTATATTTAAACGCTCATTCCATTAGTGCGTCGAAGGATGAAGGAACTAGGAGTGGGCACTGATTTCGAGGGGGAGGAAGCAATGCATGCAGTTCGAGGCAGAGTTTTGCAGGAGAGGCAAAATTTCACTTTGTTAGATTTTGACAAATTTTATATGGTTTCAGCACTTCTCGACACCACGAACGCAATGTCGCTATCCATTTATCCATCAGAGTTCTACATTTTTTGGCCATTTTTCAGTATGCAGGTGGAACCATCACTGTTGCAGAAACAGGGAGTAGAACCATGATCCTTGAAATTTTCCCAAGGAGGTAATTTTTCTCCATGTCAGAATATAGTCAAGTTTATATTCATTTTTCATGGTTTTCTGCAGGGATCGCAATGGCAAGGGCAGATTCACCTTTTGAGTTGCAGATTTCTAGTCCACCCATGGAGCAGAATCTTTGAGGAATCTAAAAGATTCCTTGAGCCCCAGATTCTTAATTTCTCATAATTCAAAAATTGGACTGTCGATTTTGCACTATTCGACATCACAAATCTGATGGCGCGTTCAGATTTTTTTAATTGTTCATTTTATTTTCCAGCCACTTTTCTAAGTGGAATGCAGGTGTCAGCATTTATGTTTGAGTAGCCATTTCCATGCAATTGATGCTGTGAGATTGATGGCACGAATAGCTTCAGCAGTTTGACATCCGCTTCTTCAGATGGCCCCTAGTTGTGAGGTATATGCAGTGTGTTCATGTACTTCTTTTGTTATGCCTTGTGTTGCACAGATCCCTGTTTGATGTTTGATGTGGGATCTTGTTTATTACTTGTTTTCATGATTCCTGCTTGATGTGACGCAGAATCGTTTATGTGATGTACTTGTTGTCATGATTGGTCATGTTATGTTTTGATATCCCTTTGTTGTATGTTGATGGGATACTCAGGTTGTCATCATGTATGTTTGCATTGAGATCCCTTTTATGCCATGTTGGCGGGATGATCATCATGCATGAGTTTTGTGTCATATTGATAGGAGTCTTTTGACTAAGAGTTCCTGTAGTGGAACATCTCTTGGAGCCACTCCTGCGTGAGGGAATTTTCCTTGTATGATAGCGACCTCACCTCTTATGTACATCATCACTATTGACAACACTTAATGCAGCAGCCTACACCATCTTGACACCGGGGCTCGGAGACATAGTCCCTCCTAGACGAACTCCGTTATCAATGGCTTATGTTCTCATGTGTTGATGATTGTCATGTTCCTCTTCTTTACAACATGCAGATGTATTCATTAATGTTCTTTTAAAAAATGCAATTTAACACATCACAAAAGTAAAAGGTCTTGGAAGGGTCCTTTGTCACACCCGAAGTTGGATCAAGTGTCAACATTTATGTGCGAGCAGTCATTTCCATGCGATTGATGATGTGAGATCGATGGCATGAACAACTTCAGCAGTTTGACATCCGCTTTTTCAGATGGCCTGTGATTGTGAGGTATATGCAGTGTGTTCATGTACTTCTTTTGCTATGTATTGTGCTACACAAATCCCTGTTTGATGTTTGATGTGGGATCTTGCTTATTACTTGTTTTCATGATTCCTGCTTGATGTGACGTGGAATCATCTATGTGATGTACTTGTTTTCATGATTGGTCATGTTATGTTTTGAGATCCCTTTGTTGTATGTTGATGGGATACTCAGGTTTTCATCATGTATGTTTGCATTGAGATCCCTTTTATGCCATGTTGGCGGGATGATCATCATGCATGAGTTTTGTGTCATACTGATAGGAGTCTTTTGACTGAGAGTTCCTATAGTGGAACATCTCTTGGAGCCACGCTTGCGTGAGGGCATTTTCCTTATATGATAGTGACATCACCTCTTATGTACATCATCACTATTGACAGCACTTAATGCAGCGACCTACACCATCTTGACACCGGGGCCCGGAGATGTAGTCCCTCCTGGACGAACTTCGTTATCAACGGCTTATGTTCTCATGTGTTGATGAATGTCATGTTCCTCTTCTTTACAACATGCAGATGTATTCATTTATGTTCTCTTAAAAATGAAATTTAACACATCACGAAAGTAAAAGGTCTTGGAAGGGTCCTTCGTCATACCCGGACCTAGATCACTTTGTCACTTTTGTTTGCAATCCCTTTTAGTTAGTCATCTCGCTATTGATGGCAATGCCTTGATGAGGATTTGGTCGTTAGAACAAGGTCATGTTTAGAAACAAGGGTCAATGTCGATAACCAATTCAGGCAAGTGTTGAAAATTCAACGACTACTTATTTATTATCTATTTTCTATTATAAAATTCCCATCATACATCATATAACACTTATATTAAATTTTGGAGATTAATTCAAGGGAAAGGATTATGGGCTAAGGTGATTCATAAAAAAAATGATTAGTCCTTCATTTATCATTGATTGGGTAAGATCTAGCGAAAACATCTAAGAATGCATCCATTATCTAGAAGGCCACCATTCATGCTTTTCCTATTGTGGGTCAAGGATTGCAATGGAAGACCGAGGATGGTTCCAAGGTCCTTATAGGGAAGGACCCTCAGATAAGGAGTCTCACAAATCATATAATTCCAAAGTGACATCTCTATTAAAATTGATCACCCTTATGCTTTTTTTGATAGGGTATCCCAAGATTCTCCATTGCAAAGAGCCATTGGTGGGCTTCCTTTTCTTTCGTAGACACATTGCATCTCTTTTTAACTAACATTAGCCTTGGTTCAAAAAACTATGTGGAACTGATGGCTCTAAAACTTATGCTTCAACTTGCTCAAGAACATGGGATCTCCTATCTCCATATTTATGGGAACTCCATGTTAGTTGTAAATTGGTTGAAAGAAGCTTCTAGACTTATGAGCTACCATTGGCAACCTCTTTTTCAAAATATTCCACAACATTTTTCATTCTTTTCTTAAATATCATTTGACCATGTCTACAAAACTGAAATAAAGAGGTAGTTATATTGTCCAAGGTTGGCTTGGATATGGACACAAGCACATGGAAAATCATAGAAACAAAGGAAGGCTATCAAATATAACTTCTTCGTGACACTTGGAACTAAACGAAAATGCTACCTTTTATATGTTTTTGTTTTTCAGTTAACAATATGTTCTAGGTCTGGTCAACACACACTCTTATCATCTTTTGTCTTTATGGTCCCTAATGATGGTGAAGTATCCACCTAAAATGTCAGATAAAGTTAAAAATCTACAAAGTTTGTTTCTAGAAAATTTTGACAATAACAATAAGTCAAAAATATATATGTGGTTTTATATGTATTTTTTTTATCCAAAACAAGGATAAATTGATGTAAATGGGTGGGATAGCTGACATATTTTCGATAGTGGAACGAGGCCTCTATATATAGCATGAGAAGAAAGTAGCTTCTTTGAGACAATGGTTGGTGTTAGAGTTTATGATAGATATTTTTTTTGTTTTTTGATAAGTTGGACACTTAAGAACAAACCTTTTTTTTTTCACAGTAATGGGTATATTTATATTAATTATTATCAAAATGTTGGCTCTTCCTAGCTACATACATAGAGTTCAACAATGGTAGTTTTAACAATCACCCAATTCAAACCAAGCCCGTTTTCAAAATCATTCACACCATAAAACGAAATCAAAAAACTTCCTAAAAATCCCACACTACATTTATATACCCTATAGAAAATACTAAGTATGCATATAAAAAAGCATATCATCTGTCAATTAGTTAGGGGATGAAAGTGCTCCAATTGGTTCTCATCCTCCTCCAAACCATGGTCCACATTTGAGTTGCTTCCAGTTGTTCGTTTATGTCCCTTTGTTGCTTTGCTTTTACTCTTCTCTAGCAGATTTAGCAGAGATGGAGGGTTGCCCCTTGCCTTTCTATCTGCCAACAAATCCCCCAATTACATCTTCTGCTCAGCCACCTCATTTTTCACGTCTTAAAAATTCAACTCTCCTTCTTGCAAGCATCCACATGATGGCTTGAATGCCATGGTCATTCCCACACAAAATAATAATAATAATAATAATAATAATAATATACATATATATATATATAATTATATATATATATATATAATATATTATATATATATATATATATATATATAATATATTATATATATATATATATATATATATATATATTTAACACTAACCATATATTTATATTAGCAAATGTGCCCAAGCACTTTGGGTAGATACATAATTTTTTCCCTAAAGTATAGAGAGGAAATTTTTTTGGAGGATAATATAAGATGGCCCTTCAAATCTATGCTTTGTCCATTAACTATACAACAATTATGTCTACATGGATACGATGAAAAAAACTATTTATAAAATAACCACACCTTGAAGGCATAAACTAACAAAAAGCATGTGAAGTTAACTCTTATTCATCCATTTTTATGAAATTGCATTATGGGGCTACCCAGTTGATATCACGATGTTCTTACTAATTAGACTTGATAGAATTGATGGAAGTAGATTGATTCCCTGTATCATGAAATTCTCTTTGATTTGCCTCCATAATGGTTTGAAGCTGACTGTGCATAATTTGGAGGTCAAGTTTGAGATCATGTAGTTATTTTTGTTAAAAGAAGAGAATGCTTGTTAATATGCCTACATGAATTGAGAGCCTATCCACCTTCCTATTTGTCAAAGATATCTCCAATATAATGCGTCTTCAATTATCTACATATCTAAGATACCACCATGTATCTTCCTTTTATTATCCATTTCACCAGTTGATTATGATCTTACCGCCCACAAACTTCCTCTGTTAATTCTATAGGCCCTGCTAATGTGGCTCCTTAAATTCTTGTTTCCCTAAAACTACATTGTGCATGTTACATTTCTATCGTGATTCTTATGCCTTATTGTTACCTTGCACTCTCATTTATTGATACTCGGATAAATCACTTTGGCCCTCTTTTAATGGGTCATCTCCTCCCTTGTCAATTCCCCTTAGCATCTCATCATTCCATGATTATCCCACAAAAAGAGTGCATGTTAATGGTGGCTTGGTTAATATTTGGAGGGCATTTTGTAACTTTATGGGGGAGAGAATGAGTGAGTTCCTTCATACTTTATATGGGCCATGTTACCACAAAATCTAGCAAGCCTTGGAGAGGGAAATCATGCAATACAAAGAGCTAGACTAAGTGCTAACAATGGGACAATGGCCCACTGTCACCATAGCTAAGGTCCCCTTCTCTTTACGAACTTTCATCGATGGGAAGAGTCATGGTAGGAGGGAGATCACTTAAAATAGATATGCTAGGTATAGGGCACAAAGTGATCAAGCTAGAGCTCATTTAAAAGAGAGGCTCAATAAAGGTACAAGGCTTCAAAGAAGCAAATCGATCTCTAAGAAAAGCCCTAGAAAAGAAGGCACAAGACCTAGGGTTTTGAGATTTTTTATCGTAATAGGTATTCAAAACATCTAGACCTGAAAGAAAAGACTTCTTGAGATATACTTCAACAAGTACTAAGCTCATACAACCTTCAAGGAATTCCTTGAGTTGAGGGGAAAAAACTATGGTTTCCCTCTTGGAGAAACACCTAGGGAAAGAGATTTTATGGATGAAAATTGAGTGGATACCCACCAAACTAGGAGAATAAGTAGCCTAGACACTAAGCTTGATGTTTAGGCTCTCAAATCACCAAAAATCATCCTCCCTAAAATTTCACTGCAAGCCTTAGATTTTTTCCCTAGCCTTAAAAGAATCGATTTTAGGGGAGAAAATTTAGGATATCTCACCAATGAATTAGACTAGTTCCTTGTCCTTTAGGCATATGGAGTCAAGGATGAAATAGATAAGCTATATCATTTCTAAGGAGGCTAAAAATTGATGCCCTATGTATCAACGTTTAGCATTTACCCACTTAAATAGAAAATGGAGCTTGATGGAAAGATTGAAAATTTCCTCCACTAGGAACATTCATTACATGTTGTACAATGAATAACATATGTAATACTTGACTATATAGCCTTTCAAAATTAATTTTCAACAATTAGGGAACAAAATAATATAACCTAGGAGCAACAATTCTATACATTATACAATTTCAAGATAGAAAATATTCAACAATAAACACTTACAAGACAACATGTAGTATATCCATCCATTATCCAAAGAAGCGACTCCAAAGACAATAAAAAATAGCTTCCAAATATCAAAATGCATCCAAAAGAACTCCAATAGCCAAAGAGGAACAAGTGTGAAGTTCCCTAGAGAAGTCAAATTCCAAGTGTGATGATGAGAGACTAAATGATGTTTCTCATATTTATACATGTCAAATCAAGTCTAATTTTAGCCTAAAGCCCCTCTTAATTTTCAAATTATGAGCTAAAACTAATTGTGGTTACAAACCAACCACATAGCCAATGTGAAATCATAAAAGTTAACCCACAAGAGGGTTGAAATGATAATGCCATCATAGCATGAGATCTTGCAGGCATGTGTTCAACTCCCTTGGTGCCAAATTGAGTTAAGAGGGCTCCAAAAATTATCCTCTAGGGGTTGGCCCCTAGATATCTAAGGAAATCATCGTGTGGACCCTAGTTTTGTGTTTGGGTCTCATGGGTCTCTCGATGATAGAATAACTTGATTCTGTTGAAAATGCAACAAGATGATGGAGCTTAGTGAAAAGAAGTCGCCTTCACTAAGTGGGCCCGCAGGCGCAAAGTCTATTTTTAGACATATGGATCATGGTTTATGAGTTGCAAGATGCTATTTATGGATGATTGGTCATGTTGGTAAAAATAGATGGACCTCTATTTTTAGACATATGGGCAGAGTCTATTTTTAGACTGCTAGTTAAAAAATAGAACAGTCGAATATTATTAGCTCTTAATAATATTTGGACTATAAACATTATCTTATCTTCTTGCAACACTTCAATTCGAGCTACGGATGTGGCACATGCAACTGCCAGAAGGAAATACGCTTTTCCTATGAGTTAGTTGAGCTATTGCATGATGGACTTCAGTTAGAACTCAAGTGATTGAGTTTGGTGGAGTTGTGTTCAGTTTGACTTAGTTGAACTAGTTGTATTTAGTCTAACTAAAAAATACACTAATGATGAGTGGTGTGAATTAATTATTAATTAATTCACTATTTATTAACTCATAAATCAACTAAAGAATACATTAGTTAACTCAGTACATGGACAGTTCAGTGGAGACAAGTGTTAGAGGTGGGTGAAAGGGTGAGACTACTATCAGTTGTGACTATAGCTGTGCATGAGATTTGCACAATCATTGATCGAGATTGCCAATGAGGATTTCACAGTACAAGCCAAGGGAATTCGAACTTGGATCTGATCTATTCTCAACTTGGATTGCGCAGTAGAGGCATGCAAACAGTGGAGGAGATTTGAACCCGTGACTTGTTCAGATCTGAGCTAGTTTGTGTGTAACAGGTGGAGATAGTATTGAGTACTTGTGAGGAGTATTGTACTATGTATTGTTA